>CABFWB010006410.1:10816-33640 GCA_902151455.1 Timema bartmani
TTTTTTTTTTAATCTTTAATATTTTTGATGGCTGCATTTCATATACATGTGTCTTCATTGTTGTTGTCATTAATGATTCTTCAGTTTTTAGCAATCATAAAATTTTTACATCAATTATAAATTATTCTCGTATGTTCAGCGCTCTTAACTGTTATATATGAAGAGCTTACTATGAAATTTTTCAATATTATACTTTTAATAAAAGGAAAGACTCACTAAAAGTAAATCCCCTTCAATAACTTATTTTAACTATAAATGAACCTTATATTTAACTTTATTTACACTAGAACAAAATGTATTTCCTTTTCGTCATAGTTTTGTTAAGAATCTTTTTCTTACTTTTCCAAATTATAAAAAGTAAATAATAATACAATAAATACATATTTCTCGATTCTATCATGTATTATCTATCTCCCCCTAAGACATTATAAATGTAAAAGGGTTCGAAAAGTACACTTGCGTTATATATACGAGTATATCACCACAAATAACACTAACTAAAAGATCATGTTTCATAGGAGCTCCTGCCCAAAAAATTCAACAAAAAACTTACATTTATCAAAAAATTATCTAGAATGGACATTATGTTACTGACATAAAATTTATTCTAAATGTTTTACAAATAAAAAAGAAGTGATATCAAAAATTATCACAAGCACCAGGTCATTCATGTGTCAAAAAAAATTTAATAATCAACCCAGAACAACACCAACCAAAAACAATAATTAAGTACTTATTAACAAATATATACAAAATAAAATTACGGTTGAATTCATCAGTAAATCTTAAACAAGAACGGCTGCATACAGAACGTCTCAAGATTCTCATTACCAATAGTGACCATTACATATTTTAAGAAATAGAAGATCTCGATTTTTTTTCCACTAATAACTCTCAAAACCAATCTCTATGTAGGAAAGTGTTCCTATCATTGCAGTGGGTTTCACGCGTGTGCTTGAAAAAATGTCACACTCCTCCATGACTGGTTCAAGTATTTTATGTTTAATCGGTCAGAACGTTTGTGATTTGACTAAAGGTGCTAAATAAAATCATACAGGTGCAATGATCAGTTCTCTGTTCTACAGCGGTGCTCCAATCTATAATTTTTCTAGACCTCATATCGTTTTATAATCATTTATTAATGTTCTGTGGCTGACAAGGCAAAGTGGATAATGAATTTAACCTGACCAACCTCTCCGTCCAAAGAGTTAAGAAAACGTGTAAGCGCCCAGCTGTTGGAGTGAGTAGTTGTTTCTCTAATCCTCAAGCTTTGAATATAATTGTGTGTATGTACTGAACCTATCGCTGAACGTGTACTATTAGCTTCCGACGGGACCAACTTTACTCCTAAGCCTAGAGCTATTAATTACTGGTTGAGAGCTCCTGAACGTAAGACATATAAGAGTTTACCTAATGAGAAGAAGAAATGGATGCATAATGTGCCTTGACCTTATTTTGGACTATGAAGGACTACAACAAAATGGGTTGAGGATCCTGAGCTCATCATTTAATGTTTGACTGTGGTAACCATTATCTATTTTTTTTAACGATAATAACAACTTTCTAGCCTCCATACATGTTCGATACACTTCAGACATTTTATCAAGAACAGTGGTTATAAACAAATCGTTTGACAGATGTGGAATAAGGTATTTAAACCATGACTCTATGGATTATCTTAGGTGAAATTTTACTAGCTCAACTACCTATGCCTTTGTTAATGGTAAGGATAAAACTATTTTGGTAAAATCATTAAGTTCTCCTAAAATAATTGTTTTAAATATATGAAGTGTAGGTTATTACAAGTTCAACCATTCCTATTTTTGTGGGGTATGCAATATGAAAGAATTTTATGCAAATAAATTGAGTAATAATAAAGCAATTTGTAACGTAACAAGAGAGAATAGATGGTCATTTCTAGGATCATAATAATTATGTTTAAGTATTTTCATTTTCTTGTATATATAAACAGCTATCAAGTTCAATGTTTATTACTTCTCATCTTAAAATAGTTTGTATGATTTAGTATAATTTATTTGTATATATAAAACAGCTACCAAGTTCAAAGTTTATTACTTCTAATTTTAAAATTGTTTATCACTCTTATATATACATTTTAAACCAAATTGTTCAAATACATTAGGCAAAATTTAAATAAAATTTATTTAAACTACCCTAAAATTATTTGCTGTTTGTAAAAAATAAAGATTATTCTTATCTATAATCAAAAACTAATCCCAGATTCCCATTTTGAGTTCCATGTTCAAGGTAAATTAAAAAAAAAATTTCTATACATTGTATTAAGTAAACTACCCTTAAATTAATTTATTTTTGATAAATAAAACATATTATTATTGATAATGTAAAATAGTCCTCCAATATTAATTTTGAACCAAATCGCTAAAGCCATTATTTTAAATATGCTAATTAAAAAGTCATCAGTATACTAACAAAAACCTCATTTATTCAACCCCCCTCCCCCCCCCCCACCACCACCCCAAAAATACACAAATACACAATCACCAGAGACATTTTAAGCAAAGTTGTAGCCATTTTCAAATTAACTCGAAATTTCAAAATTCACTCATCCGCAAACAAACCTGTATCGAATTTTTAATCAGATCAAACATGCTCAAGATACTCATTTGGAACCAATTCATTAAGACTACTTTTTAAATATTTCAAGTTTTTGAAAAATCAGTCCTCAATAAACTACCCATACAATAATTTTTACCTCAAAAACAAGTATGCACATTTATTTTTAATTCCAAACACTCCCACGATACCCATTTGGAACTAGATCTTTAGATGCCATTTGTAAAATATTTCAAGTTTTTGAAAAATCTATCATGAGTAAATTAATCATAAATGAGTTTTACCCCCAAAACAAATGTGCACTGCTATCTGTTATCAAACCCTCCCGAAATACCCTTTTAGAACCAATTCGTTAGAGCCATCTGTAAAATATTTCAGGTTTTTGAAAAATCAGTCTTCAGTAAACTGCCTATTAATGAGTTTCACCCCAAAAACAATTATAGGGGGGCCACATTGTTATTTTTCATACGAAGAAATTTCCAGATATACATTTTTAGCTAATTTTTTTAATTTATTTTATAAATATTTAGAATTTTCAAAAATTTCCCATAAGTAAACTAACCTTCAATGAATCTTTGCCCAAAAACCTATTTTAAAGTGAGTGCTATTTGTCATGTCAATCAAATCCTAGCTATGCTTTTTAAACAAAATCGTTTTAGCCATTTTCGAAAAATTTGGAAGCAAAAAAATTACTCTACAGAAAACTACCCTTTATTGAAGAGATAGGGTAAAAAAACAACAGTTTTGGGGTATAGCCTGATAAAATCTAATTAAAGTTTGAACAAAATCCATCAAACCATTTTATATCTGTGGCTAGGGATAGACAGACGGACATGGCGACATACATAAGAGTAAAATAAACTTTTTTGTGTTCGTGTTCACATAAAATGTAAAGATTCTTTTTAATCTCTAGATTGAATTTTCAAGATCACAATACTTTGATATGATAAAGTAAAAATTGGTCTTATAGAGGATATTAATCAGTTTTTCAGTGAATTTCCATTGGATGATAAAAAATATCTTATGACAGAGCTTCAAGTTTTTTTTCCTTAAGGAAAAACAGAAAAGAATATGTTTGGCTGCTTGAAAACATTAAACTTTATAACTTCTTTTGGATAATATGCAACATTTAGAGAAGTATTAAAAGAACTTCAAATTCTTGTAACTATTCCTATGACAACTTCGGAAACAAGACTGTTCATGGTAAGAAGAGGTGTCTAGGAAAAATACTTTTAAGAAATTCTCAGAAACTAGCTGTCCTATTAGGTTTATATCTCCACAATCACAAGGATTATAATGTTTACTTCACGTATTAGAATAAAATGTTGGTAAAATATGATTCTAGTAAGTTGTAACCTAGCCTGTGGAGCGACAAGAATACCACCCTAGAAACCCCTTTTTACCGTGAGCATCCTATAGTAATTCCACCCTGCCAAGAATCCAAGAATCACATGGCTTTATTCATATCACCTCTAAGGGATATATTTTTAATAGGTCCTACTCTATAAATGATGTCTTCGTATCGCAGTAGATATAAACTAAGTATGCAAAGCCATAAAACATATATAACCATTTAAAAATTCAATTTTGAGGTGGACCCAGACCCCTCATGACAATTATTGGTGGTGGGGGGGGGGAGGGGGGGCAAAACACTAGGGCCCCCTAGAGTCTGCGCTTATGTGTGTGTATATTTCACGATGGACAGTCTTCGACTTCATACCGAATGAGTCTTTGTACTTTTGTAACTTTTATTAACTTTATACTTTTTATATTGTATTTTCTAAATTAAATAGTGTGATAAACTTCAGATACCTTATTTGAAAATTTTTAAGCGAGCGCCTGGCCTTAGGGACGCAAAAAGTCCCAAAGCTCTGTGATAATTGGAGTGAAAGCAATGATAAATACTCTAATGTATCATAACAATTTTAAGCCAAGTATTTTGATTTTATGATCAATAATAATATACAATTTACCAATTATATTTTGTTAAAGATGACGTTAATAATAATATAATCTACATACCTACTTTGATTTGTGTTATACCAGTATAAAACGAAAATAATATCATAGAACCTATCTCTACAGTATCTTTTACATCCATTACTGTTTACCGACTGTGGCCTAGATCAGTTTTTTTTATTCAAGTCATATATTTACCATTACCGGCTTTCTAAGCCTGTCGTAGCTTCATAGGCCTTATAATCTAGTTTATTACTAGGACAGCCACAACATCCAGTCCCCAGCCGTTAATTCATCACTGTGAAACGGTAAACCCACATTTAGCCAATAATACATTTTCGGCCATGCCGGGAATCGAACCCAAGACCCTTTGCTTAGAAGGCAGACACGCTACCAACTGAACTAAGATATCGGACTCTATAGTATCTGAGGTATGAAAACATGATTTCACATGTTTCGATGATACTTAGTACAAATAAATTAGTCTTCTCTTTGCACTTAACTGCGAAATGAATTAGTACACAGAAGTACCCCCTCAAAATTGAGCACTGGTCTTAAGTATTGTTTTGCGTCCTGTTTCTTTCTGAGTTTCTAATTTTTTAATAAATTCAATAAAATGTACTTCACTATGTTATATCTAACTATCATAATTCATTTTATTATTCAAACTAAGCTTAGATTAAAATTTATAAAAACTAACTCTACTAGCCTAAGCTATATTTCACTTTATATAACTAATACTTACATATATTAGTAGTATTAAGAGAAAGTTAGCTTAAGATAACCTATCTTAGGCTAACCTATCATTATGAAACTATATATAGCCTAACTTTATAAATAACATACATAAAAGCGTATAACTCGAACGGGTAGTAAGACGCGATGCTAAATAATAATAATAATAATAATAATAATAATAATAATAATAATAATAATAATAATAATAATAATAGTAATAATATACATATAAATAATAACAACATATCGCAATGTATCTTTTAGTCCACCAGGCTGGCTTAGTATTGGCATAGCCTAGTCAAATAAACACAAATGGATACTACTTAATCCGACCCTTTCTGATTCCATGTATGGTTAGTTATAGTATTTTATAAATTACTCTTTTTAATCTATAGAAGGGTAATTCCTGCAGAAATGCTATGATTTAAAAAAAAAGGTAGAGTTATATTTATGTTGGTGACATAATGTGTGTAAGTAACTAACATATTTAAAGATTACTAACCTTATATAAATTAACTTAATCTTATCTATAAATATATCAACCCGATGTAAAATAGCATAGGTAACTTACCATCCTACAACATTATTTTACACTATTCAGATATAATCTACTTAATATTATACACTGAAAAGCTTAATGTACTTATTCTCACTAATAATTATGGGTATGGAGGTTAGGATTTTCTCTGGACAAGCTGCACTGTTAGTAGCTTTTTAAATTTGTGATTTTTATCCACTCCCCAGTCGAATACTTGCGATTTTTTTAGAAATCTTACATGGTTTATTTAAATTAATTTAGGTCTTTAAATAAGGAAAGCTATCAATAAAAAGGATTTGTAATAGTATTTTAGAAACACTTCCATTTTGTCCATACAACTATAAGCGATAATATCGACATAAATTAAATTTTAAAGTTCTTCTTTGAATAAATATTTTAATTTAAAACTACAAATCTAGGAAAATACATTTCACATTCGCTTTCAAAATAGAATATTGATAAAAGGTTGAACATTTGTTTTAAGTTGTTTATTAAAGTAATTTTAGGGTAGCTTACAAATAATTTTTTCAATATTTTTAATTTTCTAAAAAATTTGAATAATTATTTTAAAATTGATCTATAAATAGTGTTTATTGTGATTAACATGTTGATGTGTTTTTTATGAGGAAAACCTACTTAAGGGTAGTTTAATGAAAACCAATTTTTGAAATTTTTCTTCCAAGCTATAATATACAATATGAAAAAGTTTGTGCGATTGTGTCGAAACTTTTTTTAACGTAGTTTGTATTTTATTAAGTAATTGAACTACCCTAGTTTGCAGCTATGTGTGTTTTTGCCTCCTCATATAAATATTAAGTATTATAAATGTGAAAATTGTGATCTTGAATTTAATTTGAATCTTTACGTTTTTTGAGCCCCCGATCCACAAAAGGTGGCATTTACCATTTTGTCTGTCCCCATGTCCGTTTGTCTCTCCCTGGTCACATATCTGAAACGGTTTAGTGGAGTTTGTTCAAACTTGATACCTCAGGGTTTTATTTTGTTTTCATTTTCACACCAACCCTTAAATTAGGAATAGTTTACTCATGATTGATTTTTGTGAAATACAACGTTTTTTATAACTGGCTCTAATGAATTTTTTTTAAAATAGATAGTTAGGAAGTGTTTGACTGCCCAAATAACACTGCATACTTGGTTTTTGGGTAACACTTAGTTGAATGAGTGATTTTATAAAATTAGAAATATTCCGAAATAAGCTTTAACGATTTTGTTTGAAAGGTGTATCCGGGGAGTAGTTTATATTAGGCCTCTACATAAAACTGTACATATCTTTTTTGGAGAAAAATTCGTGTAAGGCTAGTTTACTGTTGTAATAAATTAAAAATAATTTTAAAACGGCTGTAACATTTGGGATCAAAATAGGTATCTGATAAGTTTTTAACTACATACATAATTGTATATACAGTAGCCCCATGGCTTCTTTGGAGCTGACTGACAGTTCACAGCTGACTTCTGACAATCAACATTTAGGTATATACCTAAATTTTGACTATCAGAAGTGACAGCTGCTAAACACATGTTTTTTGCAGATCATATGGTTCGGCGTAGGGATACATAATTTGGTCTGGTAGCTTTTCAAAGCCATCAGCTGTGAGCTGTAAGTCAGCACCAAAGAAGCCATGGGTCTACTGTAGTTGTTTTTCTTTAAAAAAAATCACTTAATGGTAGTTTACTGCTGATTGATTTTTGAATATCTTGCATTTAAAAAAAATATCTTTAACGATTTTGTTCATAATTGGTATCTGGTTACAATTATCCATGATAAATAATATTATGATTGTTTATGTTTTAAAAAGTAAAATAATTTAAGGTTATCTTACATTTGACATAGCTTAGAAAATTTGAGATATTACAAAAATAGCATTTTAAGATTTAGTTCAAACTGGGTACCTTGGAATTTGTTTTCATGATAAGTAATAATATGCTTTCATACATTTAACAGTATAAATAATTTAACGGTAATTTATGTATAGCTATTTTTTGAAAATTTGAGTTTTTTTATAAATAACGAGAAGATTTTTTTTAAAATTTATATCTGTGGAGTGTTTATTATGATTAACGAAACGATATACTTGTTTTTCTAAGAAAAACATTCTTAGAGTTAGTTTTCTAAAAATCTGTTTTCTCAAAATTTGTCCCAGGCTATAATTTACTACATGACAAAGTTTGTATGATCGTGTAGTATGATTTATGTATGGTGTTATTGACAGCTCGTTGGCATACAGTGTATATTATATCAAAACATTATATAGGCTCTATTAGTGACTAAAATTTCAAATATGAATGAATAATTTAAAAAGTTATCTTTGCTAATTTGTGGAGGCATTTTGTTAACAGAGGCAGCATCTAAAAGTTATGGTTTATTAAGTTGACAATACCTTTGAAGCAACAAAGAAGTATATGATGATTGTTAACCTATGATATTTAAAGCTGAATATTAAACAGTGTATTTATTCCCTGAACGGAAACAAATATTAAGAAAGTCCTAAAAAACATTAATAGCTATCTTTCTGGTTTATGGATTCATCCAAAGTGATTTCCTGTGTAATTTTTAATTTGTGGCTTATAGTTGTATTATTGAAATACCTTCGTTTATCAATCTAAATCCAAATCAATGAAAAAAAATGCATTGATTTATTATATAGTTTGGTCATACCTATATTATTTAATCCTGCCTACAATTTTGGGTCTTCATCTTTTTAAGAAGAAAGCCAACAGCGTTGATACATTATAAAAATGAATTCGTGTTGATCATTTTAAACTAGATATATTTCCTACTATTTGAACTTCAAGTAAAGCACATTTTGTCAATTTTATTTTCCAATGGTATGGGTTTTATAAAAGCACTCTTTATACAATATCAGAGCTACCATTTGATATTATATTGTAGACAAAATATTTTCCAGACTTATTTTTATTTTTCAAATGATCCTTAGTTTTATCACTGACTAGTTTTTACACGCAGCTTCGCTTGCGTTAAAAACGCAACGTATCCTATAGATATTACCACGATGAAAACTTTAGCGTTAGTAAATGTTGTATCTTCAGAATCAAATACATCCAATGTAGTTTAATAACTTCTGTTTTAAGATTAGACAAACTGAATATTTGTATTAATTAAAGAATATAAAGCAATACAATTTAAGGTAAGGCTTCTTTGTGAACGACATTAGTGGTTTTATCATCAGCAGCGAGCAGTTACAAGTTTCAGGTTGCACATTGCAGATTTCTGATTATCACGGGAGCACACCATGGATAGTTGTCATTTTGAAGACAATGTGAGAAACAATTTTCATGGAGATCAACACCTGCCACCACCATGATATGTCCTTGCGCTGTATTGATGGTCATCGCATAGCAAAACTTCATAGGAAATTGTATGCATCTAAACTGGAAGGGCAAGTCGGATGAATCATGGGTGTTCTTGGTATCTAGACCCATTTTTATCGTAGTGCAACCTGTCATGACAGTCGACTTTATGATAAAGTTTTACAGATGGGTTACCTATAAGTGGATCTCACTACACAGTTTAGTTGGGTTTTTAAATTAAGCAGCAAAATGATTGGTAATCAAATCTTTAATTAAAGACTGTGGATGTAAAAAACCGAAAGGACTAATCGAATTAAAAAATTAGGGTATAGTTCCTATGGACATGTAAGTGCGGGATGGCACTTCAAACTTGTCTAACATACAGTCTTTAATTTTACTAGCCAATTCATTTTTGGGGATAGACTATCTTGCTCCTAGAACCAAGAAAGAGGCTTGTTTTGCAGAATACTTATATCGGTATAAATAAAATAGACTAATTTCTGAATATTCTTAACCCCGACGCATAGCTTGGAGTTATTCAAGCATACCTCACCTTCATGCTCTGCAAAGATTCCATTGCCAAGTTTCAGCAATATACGGACCAATAAGTCTAGTTTTTGCATTCGCAAAGTCGGATACTAGTTAAAAGGGAATGTTTCACAACGTTTGGGCATATGTATGATCATTTCAGGCAGGCGTTGACTTCGTTTTCTCTAGTGACGCTGGGAATAACCAGTAGAGTTTGTCAGAAGTATCCTGAGAACAATACGGTAACGCCTTCTTTGAGCATATTGTTGCTTCTGAGGTCTCTCAGAGTTCTATCTAGATCTTCAATTAAGGTCTTAAACACCACTGTGCTCTCATTCCATAATATAATTGATCATTTTTGGAGTAATTCTGATGTGAAGCTTTGCTTCGATGTATTTACACACTCCAATTTGTTCGTTAGACAAATGTA
This sequence comes from Timema bartmani, assembly GCA_902151455.1. Taxonomy (NCBI): domain Eukaryota; kingdom Metazoa; phylum Arthropoda; class Insecta; order Phasmatodea; family Timematidae; genus Timema; species Timema bartmani. Next base: position 20,935 of record CABFWB010006410.1, read on the forward strand.
AAAAAAAAAAAGGTCACGTTTGTGGTCTTTCCCCTTCTAACAAAGTTGCGGCTATACCAGATGAAGTCACTGCAAAAGCAACACATACTTCAAACTTGAGCTTACCCAAGAATAAGTTATATTATAAAAATATTGCCTCTACAAGACGCTTTTCCTACTGATCTTGAACACACTATAATAACTTTATGTACACGGTAAGTTGTTCTGTGTTCAATAGAGGCTTGTTTTTATTCAAAATTTGTAATATAAATGGACTACCGTTTGTTGTCCCTCTCAACTTGTCTCTATAGAATATAAATCAGTACAAATTGTTGTATAGAAGAAGACCCAAGAGCTTCATGGTCTTGCACAAGAGATACCTTAAATTTGGTTGAGTTCATTCTAACCTGCAGCAAAAATATTTTAATTGGTGTCTAAAATGTCTACCAATTGAGCTGTTCTGATTCTATGTTCAATATGTTTGACATGCTTTACCTGTGGGTGATCTTAAGTGCGAGCGAATCTGTCACGTGAAAAATATTAATATGATTAGGTCAAATGTCTAAGTGAGGAAGATGATCGATATAAAGTGGATTTTGCTAAACTACTGCTCCAGTGTGAGTCATCCTCCAAGAGACCCAGTGCTTTGCAAACTAATTGGTAGGAGGCGTATGACGAGGTTTTGTGGAACCACCCAACGATTGTCTATCTCCAGCGCTCAAGAACGGATCGCGGCCGAACTCCCTCCATCATCGGGATGTTGTTTACGGTAATTGGAATATCTGTTATTGCCTTGAAAGCTTTTTGAATAATTTTTCATACATGCATGAGTGATTCTAAAGTCCGTATGGGCCATGTATTATACAATGTTTAATTATTCTTGAATTTAGTTGTGGATCGATGTTTGAATCTCGAATATCTGAACTTATCGCCGAATCTATATCGTAGGGTCTGATTTTTTCCTGAAGTCATAACAATAGATGCACTTGTGGCAGTCCTTGCTCTTGCCACTCCACTGTGTACATAAAAAAAACTTGTATTGCCTTTAACGTCACTGCTATGTTCATTAAAATAATAAATAATTTGAAAATAGTTACAACCTTTCTAGATTAATTTAACATAATAGAAAAAAATATTACATTCAAATTTATTGAGTAGTTATCTAGTTAGGAGCGAACATATACGTGCATAAACTCTTCTTTAATAAGGATCTGTGAATTCAAAACCGCCAACTAGACTAAACTAAAATATTATTTATCTTTGGATTTATTATTGAAAGTTATTCTGCAAATACTATTTGGTTTAGTAATGGAGTTTTATAGAAAACTAATGAATTCTACATTCAAAAGGAAAATTAATTTTTGATCATGCGCTTTAAAATAAAATCTTTGAAAAATTAATTTTACTTGATTTAATTTGTTTGATAAATAGCCTAAGCCTTCTGGGTAAAAATCTTCATGATATAAAAATATTGCATCGCAGTTAGTTAAACTGTTCCATAAATCGTAGACAACAGACATACGAACCGACACTTGGTTTTATAAATAGTAGAGTTGTATAGTAAATAGTCCACTATTGGTTCTTAAAGGTAATACAAAATTAACTATTAAGAAAATCCAAAATAATGAAAAAATCCACCACGCCTTATTACCCATTTGGGTTGCACATATTTTAACCATGCTCATGTGGTAGAGGTGAGGAAAGTAGAATTTAAAGGATATGTACTCGCATTTTCGTGGAGGCAGATTGGGAAACAATTTATTCAAAAACCACTTGTACACCCATCTGTGACTAGAACCATCAGCTCCCTGTTACCTGAAAATCAGATTAGAAGAACCTGACGCCTAGTCCGTGGGCCCACTAATGCGGGCCACAGTGATATGGTTTATTTTAAAGCTAAGTTTACTTTTTATGCTAAATGACTGTCCATTTTTGTGGAAATCCGATTCTATGAAATATTTTATAGACACTCCAATATCTGGTGACCAGGATAATGGGAGCGGCAGGAGGCCCAGCTCTTGTGGACCATTAGATGGAAGCTAACGGTCGGGGATGAGAAGAGTACAGGGGTCATACAAGGGACAAGCAGGGGAAGGTTTTATACACAGGGGTCACTCAGGAGGGGGAAGGGCCAAAACAGAAAACGCGTGCGTTTATTGTAGCATTATTCCACACTTTAAATATTAATAAGAAACTTTTCGCAAATGTTCAGCAATGTCATGACTTCACTCTTTTCATCATATGGTAATATATTCACATCTCATGATCTACCCTCTATCAAAATTGCACCCCAAACACTGAAAAAACATTTGATTTGGAATAAACGTTTTTTTCCCTCTCTTATCCATTTTGTTTGCCACGAGCTATGGACAATGGTACCTTAGCAAACTAGTTCTTTTCAGCGTGCCGTGTGACATGGCAAGCTGACCTTAAGGGAAATAAGTAGCCATTCATATAAAGTTGAAAAAAAAAATATTTTACAAAAGTCTTACGATAAGATAGAAAAAAGTATTTAAATAGACATATGGGTCATTTCATTTACTTCTGATCTATTGTAATATGGCGTCGCTTTCCAGTAGATTGTTTGAAACATAAACGATTCTATGAAACATTGAGCTAGGTTTTATTTATTTTGTAAACAAAACAAAGGTTGTTTTTTATTTCATCTTAAAATAAAAGGTTATCAGTTTTTAAACTAAACATCTAATAGAACCTATAACTTAACTATGCATTTGTTTAGTGATAGTTTGTTATTTTAATTACTTACCTTATTATCGTTAGAATAAATGTCAGTTTTCTCACAATATTGTATTTATTAAAATTTATCTATAGTAGCTTGTTCTGAAAATTGAAAAAGGACACCTGGACACGGGAATCGAACCCGGCACCTTTGGCCAAAGGTCCCGGGTTCGATTCCCGTGTTCAGGTGTCATTTTTCAATTTTCAGAATATGATATCTAGATGGTGAATTCCTCTCTAAAGTTAATAACAGCTTCGGCTATTTGATTCTTATAGTAGCTTGCTTGCATTCTACAGTTTGTAAAATTATAATTATGGAAATTTTAGAAGTATAGATTAATATCAATTTCTTTTAAATGCTAAAGGGGATAGTGTACAATATTTTTTTAAGGTTGTAAGACTTCATGGATAAAAAGATATTGGTATCCAAAACAAAAAATGTATTCATAATTATGATGCCCTAGATCAGGGCTATCCAACTTGAAGTTAGAAAACAGTGTGCGGGCCACACTAGTGAAAATTGGGCCCATACAATATCAAAAATGTTTTTTCTAGTTGATATTCTTAATCAATAAATCCGTTACTTTTATACTAATTTATTTTGTTTGGTTTGAGATTAATCTTATCTTATATGCAATTTGATAAGCCCGTTTTCAGTAACATAAATGGCGAGAAAATGGCTGAAAAGATTTAGACAAACGACCACTCATTTTAACGGTTGGGAGTCCAGGATGTCGGGAAAAATAGTAGTTTTCCACGAAAACCCGATTTTAACAGATAATTTTCAGTTTTTCATTCTTTGTTTACTCACCATGGAAACCGTTATTTGCTGCATGACTGTAAATCTCTAAATAAAATATATCTCTTTGGCTAACAAATAATAACTCAATCTTTATTTGTTGGCCTGAACACATCACAATTTTCTCCATGTATTAATATTTCTCTTTGGAGGCTGGTCATAACACAGCTAAATTGAGGTTCCTAAACTGGGGAAACATTTTTTCTTTATTGGAATGTTTTTGTCGTTGATTCGCATTTAAATCAATAATATTGAGAATAATTCAAAAATTAAAAGTTACTTTGTTAATTTCGTGAAAATATTGTCTGCTTTTAGTTCCGCGCATGATAAAATTATATTTAAATATGTTTTGGTATTATAAGCTCAATAATGATCAAATGATCTTGAATAATGTTTAAAAATAGCCATTTTAACTAAAAATTATTTTATGGTGTTAATTTTTTTCAAAAAATGCGTTTTGATGTTCATTTTATTCAAATAATGGGTTTTATGTTCATTTTAGCAAATAGTAACACTCCGGTCATAGCACATCTAAATTGAGATGCCAAAACTGAGGAAAACTGTATTTTTTATTGGAATGTTGTCATCGTTAATTCGCATTTAAATCAATAATATTGATTATAATTCGAAAATTAAAAGGTATAGTTGTGAAGTTCGCGAAAATACTGCTTACGTTTTATTTCACGCATAAAATTATGTTAAAATAGGTTTTTGAATGCATTATAAGCTTAAAAACGATAAAATGATCTTGAATACTAACGTATAATTTGATAAGCCCATTTCCGGTAATTTAAACTAAGAGAAATTGGCTGAACCAATTTTGACAAATGATCACTCATTTTTAAGATTAGGGGTCTGGGATGTCGAGAAAAATAGTAGTTTCCTAGGAAAATCTGATTTTCCCAGAGAATTCTCAGCTTTTCATTCTTTGTTTAAAACACAATGGAAACCCTTATTTGTGCATGGTTTTATAGCATTGAATAAATTATTTAGTTTTGATTAAAATAATAATAACTCATTCTGGAAGTAAAATATTTCTCATTGGTTAAAAATAATAATTCAACACCTATTTAAGTTGTACGGCGGAAAAAATACAAAATTATGGGAAAAATCTACACATAGCTAAACAAACCATTGATATGAGGTCAGAATTATATAGTTTTGTTTGCATGGGTACTTTTCCTTCTTCTTTATTTATTTTTGATTATTTATCACTGATCACGAAATGGCTGTTACAATAACATCGTTAATTTGCATTTAAGTAAACAATATTGACCATAATTCGCAAATTAAAAGGTTTAGCGAAATTACTCTCTCACACTCTCTTTCACATATACACACTCTCTTTCACATATACACACTCTCTTTCACATATACACACTCTCTTACACACACTCTCTCACTTTCTCTTTCACACTTTCACTATATTCCACTATTTCTCTCCATAACTTTCTCTCTCACACTTTCACTATCCCACACTGTATCTCTCTCTCTCACACACACATACACACACACAAAACTTCTCTTTCCCACTCTATCCCTTTCACACATTCTTATGCACACTCACTCGATAACACTCGCTCACTCACTCACACTCGATCTCTAAGACTCACTCCCACTCGATCTCTAAGACTCACTCTTTCTCACTCACTTTCTCACACTTACTCTCTCACACTCACGCACACACATACCACATACTCACACTCACGCACACACATACCACATACTCACACTCACTCTCACATTTTCTCTGATAGCCCATTTCCGGTAAATTAAATTATGAGAAAACAGCTGAACCAATTTTGACCAATTTTCACTCATTTTAAAGGCTAAGGGTTCAGGATATCGGCAAAATAGTAGCTTCCAAAGAAAGCCTGATTTTCCTAGCAAGTTTCCATGTTTTCTGCTGTGCGCGCAGTGGCTCATCTCTACATCAATATTTGCTTACATCACCATGAAAACCCTGATTTGTGTATGATTTATATCGGTGAATAAAATATTTCTCTTTGTTTAAAAAAAATAATAACTCAATTCTTACTTAAGTGGTAAAGTACAAAAAAATAAGTAAAGAGCTGAAAGAGAGGTCGTTTTAAAGTTATGATCGTAGGGTGAAGAAGAAAAAGCTTACTTTTTGCTTAAATTTAAACACTGAAAGATCAAAAACAATTGAAAGTTGCCTTTGACAAATAAACTTTAGCTATAAAGTCGAACGAGGCTTCGTTCTATAGGACTTTTATCAGTAAAAAAAATTGAATACATTTTAACCCAATAATTTCCAGATATTTCTGCAACGAGCCACTAGTTGCTTTGAATTTTCTAATAAAATCTAATTTATATTTTGTAGTTATTTTGATAAATGATATGACCCAATACTCAGGTGAAATTTTATGGATATTTAAGGCGAATAGTGAGTTTATAAACATTCAGTCAAGAATATCTTTAATTATATACCAAGCAGAAAAAACATCACTAAATAAATTTGAAAACAGAATTTTTACATATACCTAACTATCTTTAATGATAACGTTGTGGGTGGTCTGTTTCTGCTACAAGTGCTGGTATATCCACGGTGGCATTTGTAGTTGGACAGGCCTGCCCTAGATAAACTATGATTTTATTAGTTTTTTTAACTGGTCTCATCAGTGGCGGATTAATCAGTTGGAGGCCCCCAAATTCAACCTGATTCTGAGCCCACCACTCTACCCCTTCCTTATAATTTAAAATAATATTATTTTAAGGATTTTAAACTTAAATATGCGAATTTAAAAATACATAATTTATAATTTTTCACATAAACAAAAACGCATAAATATACAAGTCACTTACTCGCGTAGTAAGAAATAAAAACAGATTGTGCATCCCTTTTAGTATTATTAGTTTAAAATGTTCTTGTATTTATTGAATAAAATTAATATTTTCATATATTTAATGTCAATATCTGTTTCATTCTTTTTCGGTACGGGACCGATGTTAAACACGCATGATATACATTATATTTTTTTGTAATATGATGCGTGGTTTCCACACGTATACTTAGCGCGATTTCTTTGAGAGCATTAGCTGTTTATAAGTTTTGTCTCTTCACGGTGATTGTGGTTTGGGCCTGATTCCGATGGAGTTGGAGGGTCCGGTATGTTTGTAAGACTATGTTGAAAGCAAAATAAAGTCGTAATGGTTTTGGAAGAATTCTTCTCACTCACAACACCATCTAAATAGGAAATCCAGTATGTATCCACGCATTTTCACAACTATTTGCTCGACCCATCTAGGCACAATATTATCCTTATTGTGTTATATTTTGTATCAATTAACAAAACGATAAGAATAAAAAAACTTGTGTTGGTTTTTTGAGGCCCCTGCGATACTGAGGCCCCAAGCGGGCGCTTCCTGGGCCTGTGCGGTGGCCCGCCACTGGGTCCAATGATCTGAGGCCTCATTCATACAAATTAATATACTGCTGGTGATAAAGACGTTGAGATTCTAATCCCGTTCGAGTGAAATGATTATAAATTTGAATTTTCCCAAATGGTTTCCCACTTTCCCTCTTCATAGATAAGAGTTATTCTCGCTAAATTCTACCTTACCAATTTTTATTTCTTTAACTTAGTATTAGGATAGTCCAAATAGATTAATTTAGATAGATTTAGAGTGCATACAGTTAAATTAACTTATTTTGATTTATTTTAAAAAGTTGTTGTCTCTCCTAGAATATATTTTCTAACATTTGATTCAAAGTAAAACCTAAGATTTTTATGATATACTTTTTTAATTTTTCGAACCTTTAGCTAAAACTAAATTATTTAGTTTTAGCTACAGGTTTAAAAATTTTTAAAAGTATCGTTTAAAGAAATTCCTTTTCTTATCACTAAATATTATTAAAGAATTTTTAAAACTAAATAATATATTTTTATTCTCTAATGGAGAATTATGAGTGTAGCTTTTTTGTGTATAAATTTGCAAAAACTATTTTTTAACAAAAATGTTATCCTTGAAATCTCTTTTTGGGCCGGTATTATGACTCCTGGATAAATATTAATCTGGCAGATAAATATTTATATCTGGTCAATAAGTTAAAAGTGCGTCTTATGACTGCCAGATAGCATTTATCTGCCAGATAAAATGTATTTATCCATCACATTTTTATCGGGAGGTTTAAGTACCTGATAAATTTTATCTGAAAGTTAAAATGGTCGTTGCAATAGTGACGCGTTGTTTTTCATGAGGTTTCGCCTACCAGAATCTTTTTTTAGGTTAAAATCTTGGTTCACGTGTTTAGTAAGCAAAGGCCCAGGCTCTAACTATATAAAGTTAGAACATTTAATTCACACTTTTATATAAACTGACAAGCTATTTGTAGAGTTATATTTATATAAGAACAAATTATCAAAATGTGAGTACAATAAATGAAATTTTGTAAACGTTGTACCCATCTATCGACCACATTTTGGCAGACACCTAAATTAGTACTTGCAAGACATCTTAGCTTTTTCGCCCACGTAACGCCATCTGTTTAATCGCACTCGTTTAGCCGCCATTATTTAACAAATGTTGAGCGTTGTAGTCACTTTCCAAGTAGTAACAGTAAGGATTATGCGCATGCGCGCACCAGGACAAACAGTACCATCCTTGTGTTTTCTGCATAAAAATATATTTGTCATACAGATATCTATCCATCAGATAAATTCAATTCATAATACGCGTAAAATATTAAAGTGGCTGATAACCTTTATCTGGTAGCTAACTTTAACCTCCCCATAGCAATATTTATCTAGTTGTCATAAGACCGGCCCTTAATGTTTTAATGTCAATTTTTTTTTCTCCACGTTTAGCCCGTTTTATGATTTTGATAGTTATTTATCTATTTATATAGTTATGGGCATTCCTTTTGAGTAGAAACTATTTATATAGGCACCTACAGTGTTTTAAAAATTTCGATTACTTTCGGCTCGATTATTATAAATCAAAGTTACAAAATAATATATAATTGTTCCTTTAAAAAGTTGTAACAGTGTAATTTACTTGTTTGTAATTGGTTTGAACAACCATTTTTTAACTATAAATTTTTTGCTTCCTTGATCATATTTTAAAAATTGTTTTGTATTTTCCACATTTTATGTTTATTGTGTTGTGCTAACTTCTGTAATTTTGTATTTGTTCCTGGATACTTCAAATGAAAATTAATGTACCCAAACATTGTTTTTTAATTTTTTCAGAGCATTTGGTACCGTCTAGTTAGGTAATATGTATCGCCGGAACAGAACATGTGACTTATGGGCTCTAGTAATCTTTTTGCTAGTTTGACTGGAATTGAATGATTTTTTTTTCTTGAATATATTAATAATCCATTATAATGGCATTCAATTTCATTATATATTAGATAATTTCTTACTAACAATTTTAGTAGTCTGGCATCCTGAATCAAGTCATGCTAGATTTGATAAGTGTAACTGAATGCTCTTTGTAAATCTTTGAGATCAAAATAGTCTCAGAATAATTCATTTACTAGAAAATTATGACAAACCTATTTTTAAAACTACAAGCTGAATTAATTTGATTGAAAGCTATACCCGAAAGTTAATACCATGGCTTACAGTAGTCTTTCCGGTAGTTTAGTGGGATTCTTGAACCACATTTTACTACACGTCGGGCTATCAGAATCTAATTAATTTTGATTTATTTATTTTATTTAGTTGAGATATACTTTCTAAACCGACTAATTATATCAGCACACAAGAATTTCTATGAGTGAGAGCGCAAGGGCCTAAAAGTTTTTCCGGAAAGGGTATTTTCACATACCTTCAAGGATTCTTTTACATGCCAAAATCGAATTGGGACCAGCAGTTTTACTTCCCCTCCGAAGGAATTATGCTATGGATTTTCACCGCTCAAGAAAAATCCGTCGACCACTGCTAGGTTTGAACCCACGAACATCGAGCCCTGAGGCGAACATTTTACCTCAAAACCACCCAGGTCAATGCTATAATTAATTAACTACAATAATGGGATAGCGATGAGATATATAATTGAGAGGAAATGTACCAACATTTTCGTAGAAGGAGAGTGGTAAACAGTTAACGAAAAACTATCATATGTCCATCTAGCAGGGTTTGGTAACCAGTCCTCCTTATCACCTTCAAAATGATCAAGATGAGCTGATGCGGGTTAATTAAATGATATGAAGGCCACAAACAGACTGAAATCTAGAAACCTATGAAAGAACACAGTGGTCACATAGTGTTTTTTTCTAGTATACTGTAAGAATGCAAAAAAAAGTAAAGGTAAAGGAAGATGTCCGCACGACCACTAGGACAGGGAAATGATGGCGAACGAGATAGTACCAAGTGGCAGCTGCTTGTTGACGGCTAATGCACAGTTCTGCAGATATTCAGTGAGCAACTTCCTGGGGGTTCTCTAAATAAGGAGGGGTGGTAGAGGACTCTGACCACTCGCCTAATCTGGGTCCCCACAATGATAGACAAGCCTGTCCATAAGGTTGGGGGGAAAATGAAGGTTTTGGAAAGAACATAAAAAAAATTAAGGTTTAAGACCATGATGGCTAGTGGACAGATGGTTCCCCTTCCTTCCTCACTCACATGGGATGGATTCTCCTAGTTAAATCGACAGAGAAACTTGTATTGAAATAATGATGACAGATAATATGAAATCATTAGCGAAGTAGCTACTACGAACTACACAGCCCGAAATTGAATAGAACTTCGGGCTTTGGTCATTTTAAAACGTCCACTCCTAGGATTGAGCAAAACATCCGTCCATTGGCCGTTTTAGAGCTTTGCGTCCAAAGCAAATAAATTAAAATTTTAATGTCTACATTGAAACAATCTGGCATTTTTTTGGAATTAGGAATAATTTAAAGTTCAAACCAATTCCCACCAAAATGTTTTTTAAAACAAAGATTTTTGTTTCTATTTTTGTTTGAAATTAGGATGTCAAGGTTTATTTGCTAATTCAATAAAATTAATAATTCTTTAGCTCATGCGTCTTCACATAAATATCACCAAAAACTGAGACCTACACCATTACCAAATTAAGTGAAAGTTCTTATCATAGGTTCCTGTTACAGTAGTCGTAATTAGTTGTGCACGCGTTATAGGTTGACTCGTACTATTATTATTATTATTATTATTATTATTAGTAGTAGTAGTAGTAGTAGTAGTAGTAGTAGTAGTAGTAGCACCGCATATTACTACCCGTTCGGGTTATACGCACTTTCACTAATGTGTAATGGTAGGGTGATTGTGAGATGAAATGGAGGACCTACAGTTTAACGTAGGATCCGAACCACGGTGGAGGCATGGAATTCCAAACATTCACAAGTGGTGATTAATACACGTCTTGTCAGAGGTGAAGGAAGGGTTTGGCAATCAGATAAATCTGTGCCGGAATCGAGAATAGAACTCCGGACCCCTAGCACAGAATTCTGATACCTTACCTCTAGACCACCAAGTCAACCTGACTCGTACTGAGTTCAGTAATTAATTAAGTATGGAAATATCAAATGAAACACTTTTCAGGTTGGTATCCATAACCATTGATATTATATGTCGAATCCTCTGTTTTATAGCATCAATTACATCATGAAGTTTGTATATATCTTAGTGAATAACGTGACTTATTCAATGCAGGGAGGTCATGAATAAATTTTTAATTCCAGCTAGGTAAACCATGGAGGGGGGTTTCCCTTTTCTCTCTAAGGGAGTATCGATACATTTCTTATTAATAACACGTCTCATACCCGCCTCGGTGGCATAGTTGGCTAACGCTACACACTAGTTTCGTATTGAACCAGACTTCCAAAGACGAGGAGAACGAGGTTAGAGTCTCGGTCGGGTGAACTGGCGGTAGTTTTTCCTAAATGGTTTTCCACTCTCTCTCTCCACGCAAATGCGGGTTCACTTCCTCTTAATTCAACCTTCCCAAACCCTAGCCCATTAGCATAATTAGTACTTAAGCGTATAACCAGAACGTATAGTGTGACGTGGTGTTAAAAAAAATAGAATAGTACCACTGGGTGATCTACAATATTCTTTAAGCTTTGAACAAAGTCCAGAGTGAGTTTGGATTTATAACATTTTGATTTGCAGGAATGGGGTGTATTTATGTGTATCAGACTGTACCGTACTACCGCCTTATCCTCCCTAAACACATCTTCTCACATTATACATTATTGGAAATATTAAAATTAAAAGTCAGGAGGCCCTTAAACTAAACAGATATGAACACCAAGTAGATTTGCCTGGTTCAAAAAAGGTTTGTAAATTTAGGGATGGGAAGGGTGACACCTTTGAAAGAAATAGTCATTGACATATAAAAACACTTACCAAATATGGGAAATAAAGGCTACATGATTTTCTACATTAAATAAAAGCTATAGTATGATCGAACATTCAAAATATAATAAACGTATTAGAAAAGAAAAAGGGCAATCAGTATCAAATAAGTAATAATAATATAATGATGTAATTTATTATGAGTATTTTTTGGAAAATTAAAGTAATGCTAACATAATAATTATAATAGTTAACAAAAATAAAACTGAATTGAGAAAAGTGAAATATCAGGATAAAGATATTATATGCAGTGGTACCCGATAAATAGAAAGTTTACATTGTAACCTTCAGAATTATACACACACACACACATACACACACACACACACACATTGTAGTTATAAGCTACACAAAATTTAAAACTAAGAATAAACCTTGTCCCTTGCAAAAGCACATCTTTAAGAAAGGTATTATTTAATTTAGTCATTTATAAAAATAAATGGTACGGTGCACCGCATAGACTTTCTCTCTCTTTCTATAAACTCGTAAGATTTCTGAACGGAAGTAGCTAGCAGGACCAGATAGCCCACCTCGTGGATAGGTTGATATAAATAGCTCTGGCCTCTGATTGGCTGCTATAAATATCCCACCCCCTTTCCCCCTCCCTACCCTCCGCTCTGATTACAAAATCTCCACCAGTTGATTACGAAATTTCCTCCCCTACAACCCCTCCCCCTACAACCTCTCCCCTACAACCCCTTCCCCTACAACCCCAACACACCCTGAACATGTTGGTACTTGTGATGGCCCTTTTTTTCTTAATTATTAATGATTATTAATTGATTATGCATGTATGGATAGGGGGAAGGATGTTGGAGTATATTTTATTTGGATGGTGAGC
>CABFWB010006411.1:0-20296 GCA_902151455.1 Timema bartmani
TCTTAGATTTTGTGTGGTGGCATCAGAGTCAAGTGTCCATTTTGTTCCGATTTGATAGCTTTTCTCCGTTTGTTCCTTTTATTTATTCCTATTCCACCCTCCCCCATACCTTCTTCCATGTATGTAATTATTAACAGTTTAAAACATGGGGCTTATCTATTTTATCGAGGTTTTTAGTTTCAACCATAACACGTTTCTAAGCTCTTGTAAATTTGCTGGAATGTAGGCAATTGTTACATAATCCCAATTCCCCAAAACTTGGTAAGACAGTGTAACACAGTGGAAATATTTACATGTTGAATATTGAATACACCTATTGAGTTTATTGTTGTTTTATTTATCAAACTAGCATATTTTATTTCCTTGAATCTATTTTATTTACTTTATCCTATTGTAAGTTACAATTTACATCCATTACACTTTCCAGCCAGTGGCCTGGGTCAGTTTTTTATTCAAGCCATATATTTTCCACTACCCGCTTGATAGGCCTGTCGTAGCTTCATATGCCTTATAATCTAACTTAATTCTAGGACAGGTACAACATTCATTAATGTGAAAAGGTAAACCCGTATTTTCATCAATGATAAATTGTTCAGTCATGCCGGGAATCGAACCCGGGACCCTCAGCCCAGTAGGCAGACAGACAAGCTAACGACTGAGATAAGGTGTCTGACCCTATTGTAAGTCTACTGTTCATTTTAGGGAGAGCCTTGTCTGACATCTAGAAAAGTTACTGGATTTATTTTCATGTATTCATAGATCAAGTCATGTAATCTGCAGTTGTTACCATTGATATATATTATTAAAGCTGATATAAATAGCACCAATAAAATAGTAAAAATATTATCAATTTTGGCAGTGCAAAAAATGTGTTTGTATTTTATGAAACTTTGTTAATACCAGAATATTACTTTTCCTATTATTTATTTTCCTTCCTCTTTCATTCAAATTCTAAAAATAAGATTTTTATTATTGGGGCTCTCGCACTCTTGGTAGTAAGGTTTAAGACATCAGGCTTTCACTGTATCGGCTGGCCTTTAACCCAGATGCATCGTGGGTGCATTTCCACCCTATTTATGACCAGGGCCGAGACAAGTAAGAAAGAGATTATCAACCTTACGGGGGGTTTCGCTGCGCTCCTTTTGCCAGCTTGAGTCCTTCAACACTGGGCTTCGCTAGTGTCACTGCTGGGTAATGATATGACTAACCACAGCGATCCTAGTGGTGAAGGACTCAAGCTGCCAAAAGGAGCTAAACCAATTTAACCTGGAGATTGAGTGTCTGGGTATATTATTTGTCTGTGGCCAGCTTACATGGGCCAAAAAATTACTTTAAAAATGGAAACTAATAAATATACATTTAATAAAAGGTTCGGCTTAGTGTTTGCACTGTCTCGCCAGGAATGTGAATTTCACAACCATACAACCATACAAGCAAAGAGGATACAAAGTTCATTGCTTAACATATCTTTTCATACCGGCAACTTTGTGTTAAAAACATTAATGTTAGATTATTTACAATTAGTCGCCTGCATTAATAAAATTTTAATGTTTTAATAAAACCCACAATTTTTGTAGCACAGCATCTTAATACATATTCAGGGTATATGCATCAGATGTATTAACTATGTTATGATTTACTACCGGCTTAGATTTATCTGATTGCCAACTCTTCCTTCACCTCTGCCAAGACGTGTATTAATCACAACGTGTGAATGTGTGTAATGCCAGGCCCTCCACCGTGGTTCGGATCCCACGTTAAACTGTAGGTCCTCCATTTCATCTTACAATCACTCTACCATTACATATTAGCGTAAGTGCGTACAATGCGAATGGGTAGTAGGAAACGGTGATAGTAATAATAACTAAGCAATGGATGAATAAGGTTGAATTTAGAAGAAGTGTACTTGCATTTACATGGAGGAAGAGTAAAAAACCACTAAGGAAATACCACCCTCAGTACATCTGACCCGGATTAGAAAATCGATTTCCCCGTCATCAGCAGTCCAGTCTATTGAAAGACTAACGTCTTAGACCTTGTGGCCACCGAATAGGATAAATATTATCATGTTTGTAGCCAACGCGTAAACCATTATTTTCACTTTTGAATGGTAAAAAAAAGTACAATATAAAGAAAAATTGTTTTCAAGAAATAACCAATATTTAATTATGATTTTTTTTAAATGGGTGAATGTGAGCTTTGACAATAAATAAATATCATTGCTAGTTTCACCAATCTCTTGTGCTGGTAAAGGGAGAGGTATGAGGTATCTGGTTTGGGGAAAAATAAGCATTTACCAGAAATATTAATAGAGAATGAATTACTACAGATATGTGAGATGTTTATCTGGTCCTAGAATGTTAGAATGAAATCCAATGATAATTTAAAAGTGTATTTTTCCTTCTTTCATCTGAAATAGTGATTGATGACAATGTTAAGTTTAGAGTATGGTGCTATATTTAGATAGGTATATTTTCAACTAGTGAGTTTTATTATATCCATCTAAATTATGTTAATAATCGTGCAATAAAGAAATATGTAGATTGATTTAAAATGTCACAGGTAGATTTGAGTTTGATTATAAATTTGCCAAAATCGAGTTAACATATACATTTTATATCAATAAATGAAAACAATGTTAGTCTGCGGTGAATAAGAAGGTAGTTTGTAACGCCATCTATTAACAACCATTGGAGCCTGTAAAAGCAACCCCAGTGCAGGCCACCGGTGTCGGTTGGCATTCACCGCAGTGCACCGCCAGAGTTGCGATGACAGCCCGTTAATTTAGTTCTCACTGATGAAAAATGTTTTCAAAAGCTTAAATCTAAAATATTAATCTTATTTGGCTTGGCCATCGTTGGTCAATATTTTTTTACCAATCTCCAATGCCAGAATTATTGTCAAATAAATTTTGGAGAAATTGTCGATTCAAATAAAATATCTCAAATAAGATTCTTTCAAATGAAAGACAATGTTATGAAGAAAAAAAATTGCAGACGTGTGGATTAGAACACAGATACGTTCATTGCCATCCCTTGCTCTATAGCACTAAGCTGTCGAGGTTGTTGATTATTCAAGGTGTAATTGTTATATTTAAGTACAGGTTCCATTATGGACTTTGAAATTTTCTTAGCCACATCAAATACTTTCAGAAAGATTTTGTGTGGATCCTCGTGTAATTTATTGGACGCCAGTCACTATCGATCAAAACCAATAAATGATATATATAAAAATTATTTAAATCTAAAAATTAATTTATCAATCGTGTAAATGTGTGGTTAATGTGGCGACATTTATGAACATGAGTGCAAAATATTTTCTTGATTTAGACCTTTAGTAAAATTATTTGGTGACTATCTATGTGTCTAGTCATATTAGTGTTGATATTTTTGTTCCCTTCATATTGGTCAGAAATAAACTCCATATCTCTAGCAAAGTATGTATGCCCTTGCTTAGTAAATGAACTGGTTGAATGGTCTGTCACCCATCATTGATTATTTACACCATTCTTCTCCTCTCAATTACTTTTGGTATTTCTCCTCCCATCTCTTTCTTAATATCCCTCGCGGTATTTTTCCTACATAGGCCTTATTTTAATTGCCATCATTCTCTTTGGTATTCTCCCTTTTTTAAATCCTCACTGCATGACAATACCATCTTAGCCTGGTTCAGTCACTGTTTTAACACACAAATGTTTCATGTGGCACCTTAAGATTTAATGTAAGGACATTACTATACAAGTACCAACTGTAAACATTACCAATTCTATTTCCCTCATTTAACCCATGTAGGAGATGTGCTTTTTTTTCAGTTGGTTTTACTTCTCTCTCTCAGATAAGATGGGCCACTCATTCTTATTGTTTTTGTTTGCTTTTATTCCCCCTTTTTTTTAAAAAATGAGGATTTTCTATAGTTTCTATTGCTTGTATCATATAAGCCTACCTATGCTCTATGTCTACAGGGTCAACCCTAGGTAAATTTTGCGCCCAGGCCGGATTGTTTTTTGGCACCCCTTTATATAATAGGATAGTATGAAAATAATCCCCAAAACGAACAACTCTATAGTCAACGTGATATGATTTTAAAAAAACGACAAGGTCCATGCCAAATGGTTTCTTAAATAAATGGTTATAAAACAATATGTTTCATTACAAGATTTTACAAAAATAGTTCGAATTACAAAGAAAACTATGTTTTGTAGACAATGTTTTCTATAATTTTGATATTAAGAAATAATTGCAAAATACCATTTTGGGGTGCCATTTCACGATGGTAGATGTAAATTAACTTTTTAAGAGTGGTACTTTGTCCCTTTGTATTTACCACAAAAAAACTATACCACTACGTCAAATTTCATGTTAGTATCATAAAGTGAATGAGTGTTATACTAATACACCCAGGTCATGTTTGGTTTCGAGCTGTAAGGTTTGGAATTATTTTCATATCACTCCCAAGTTATGTTAGGTTAGGTTGGTGCTCTGTTTGGTGCCCCTTCGATCTGACGCCCCAGACAGCCGCCCAGCCCTTCAAGCCGCCCCTATATGTATATCAGTTGTTTTAAAGTCTGGCTGGACTAGTATTGGGCACAATAATTTGGATATATATTACCCCCGCTTCACACGTGCTATCCTATCCGCCATTGCCCGTTTGGTTAAGTTTTTAATTTGTACTCTCTTTAGTAGCATCCATAGGCTACTTACACCTACCCCTCCCCTCCATGTTATAAATAGAAGAGAACCATTGGTAAAGGCATTCATTACAAGACACAGATTTTATGCGCCTGATATAGCTGATGTTCTGCTGTGGCCATCATTTCCGATGTTTTTACTTTCCGTTAATCGCTTCTTTTATATCTCCCAAAATTCTTTGCTTCATTTTCATCTTATACCTGTTGTGTGTAGCCCCCCTCCCCCTCCAACCCTATTTTTGGAAGTTTTGTTGCATACCACCATCTGAAGAATTCCGATAAAATAAAAATTAGGTTTAGGGATTGAGAAGCAATGATTGATTTTATACAAGCAACTTGTTTATCGCCTAGTCTAGTGGTTGTACTATAAAAACCCGTACATGTATTTTATATCTCAGAGACAATAAAATAAATAGCCATTCAAAACACAATAAAAGATTCGAGTAAGGCTATTTTATTTCAAAAGATCTAAATACTAGACTTAAAAGTTGTTAAATTCAACTACAGTAAAAATAGGAAAATTGTTTATACATTTTAAAATGTTGTAAACGGAGAGAGGAAGAAATTCTGTTGTCACAGCTAAATCCATCGACCTAGGTCACAGACAAGAAACAGATTCTCAACCTTACGGGGATTTCGCTGCGCTACTTTTGCCAGCTTGAGTCCTTCAACACTAGGCTTCGCTAGTGTCACTGCTGGGTGTTGATATGACTAACCACAGCGATCCTAGTGTCGAATTACTCAAGGGGCCAAAAGCAGCGCAACCATTTTAACCTGGAGGCCGAGTGTTTGGGTATATTATTTGTCCGTGGCCAAGGTTTTATTCTATAGGATGTCATCAGGAAGGTGTGTGAAACACGCAAAGCACCTCCCTAATGGCCAGCTTTGGTGGCCGTATGGTCTAACGCGTTACTCTTGCAGTAGAGTACGCCGCCGATGACGACGAATTCGAAGTTTGAAGCTTCCGTTGGGTGTACTGAGGGTTGTTTTTCCAAAATTGTTCTACCCTCTCCCTCCACACAAAATGCAGGTACCGTACTCTTCTTACAAATATAACCTCCCCAAAAAACATTTGCGCGGTTAGTAAATTAACATATAACTCGAACAAGTAACAGGGTGCTGTAATAAAGGAAGAAAAATTTTCTATAAGGGAGAACTGAAATAATTAAAGAGATAATTAATAAAGATAATACAGGGTGGCTACAAAACATATTTTACAAAATTCCCTGACTTTTCCAGGTTCTCCAGGCAACATTTTTCAATTTTCCTTGACTATTTTTTTCAGTTTTAATGGTGGATGATGGCATGTTTTATTGATCACATACTAAAAAAAGTTTGTATCTACTAAACATAAACAGTTTTATCGGTTATTTTAAAAACTAGAATGCTATTTTATTTAGGCATTATTAACTTTTGTTTTAGTGTTTAGTTGCGAAAATAATTAATGGGATATTTTATACTTTTTTAATTGCTTGACTTTTCCTTATTTTTAGTTAAATTCCCTGACATTTCCCTGTTTTCCCTGACATCCGAAAATTCCCTGACTTTTCCAGGTTTTCCCTGTCTGTAGCCACCATGTAATAGGAAGAGTTGATAAAAAATACTTGTTACCATTATTTCCGTAGTTGTTTACCATCAGCTGTAAAACAATGAGATAATAATAATGATGTGAACTACAGGTCTTCAGGTCATTTCACTTTAAAGCAAATCTCTTTTCACTTTTTGAGGTATTTTGCTACATTTGGACAAAAGGTACAGGAAAGGTGAATACTCCAATATTAAGACATAAAAGAGGACGAACACAATATGACTTTAACACTGTAAAGGATGAACTGTGTTCTTCTTTTCATTGTAAAAGCCATATTGTATTTTTTCTTTCCTTTTATACTTTTTTTATGTATAACCCAAACGGGTAGTATGACGCGGTGTTAATAATAATTTTATCCACCTTTCCTGTACCTTCTTCCAAGTTTAGCCGCCACCTAGATAGTTGATAAAATATGTCAAAGCCCTATGCGCCGACTAACCAGCGGCAAGGGTTCGATTGTTGTGGGACGTTAATGAACTTTTCCTTAGTTTGACTTTCAGAACATCTTTGAAAATATGTAGAAGTAACAGACCACTGTAGGATATTTGAAATTAATTTATTCAGGAGGTTAAATAACCAGGTAAAATAAGTTTATTCTAACAGTAACAATGATAAATAAACCTTTGTGTCATCTATTAAAGAATTTTTTTTTTTTTAAGTTGGTTAAATAAATTAACATATTATATATATTGTTAAAATTACCTTTGGTAAAATACATTACAAATAACATAAAAAATAAAATTAAGTTTTTTGGTTATTGATATAGATCAATAGAATCTTAAGATAATGTTAAAAAAAAAATGGTTATCATAAAAATAAAACCACTTTAAAACAAATTTACACTAGAACAACCACAAGTTCTAAAAGTCTCATTTCTCAATATTAAAAATGTATTACATAAGCTGCACTTTCTTTTTCGACAAGATTTAAAACATTAAAAAAACATGTTCTTTATATACAAATAGTAAAAATAAAAAAGTGTCATTTCCCTATGAGGGATCTCACTTTATTAACACAGCGGTCCATAAAATTACGTTTCCGTTTCGGTTGCCCCGCGCTCCTCGGCAAAGGGAGAGAGAGCTGTGAGCCCGTCATATTCCGCTCAGAGTCAGTCGAACTAAGACCCGAGTCGGCGGGGCCATCATTGGCAGTCGCCGCCGCGGCCTTTGTCACGGGCCGTGTCACCGGGGAAAGTTTGTGCACACTCAGGTACTGTTCACACTCGCTGAGAAGTTTCTGTTCCTGCCGCGCCTCGCACTGGGGCTCCTCTGCCAGTCTGCCGTCCAGGAGACCGTCGAGGCTACGGGACATGGGCTGCAAAGAAGAGCGGAGGGACGGAGTGCCGGATGTTGTCCCAGAACTGCGCCGCATACTGTTGGTGGGACTCGGACGCTTGCTGCCTAGCAAGGGCAGGCGGTTATGCGGGATAGCCGGGGGGCGACGGCCCGAAGTGAACGCCGCACCCTTCAGCCATGGACGGGAGGGGCTCGTGGAGTTTCGCAGCCTGGGAAGAAAAACCCGAGATTATAATACACCATTTAGATTAACATCAAAGTTTGTGATTTATTTTGTGATTTGGGTTACAGTTTTAGGTTAATAAATATTTAAAAAAACTTATTTTGAATTTTTGACGGGCAATACATGGGAAAAGGAATGTAAGGAATATGGGGATAAGAACAAGAAAAACCCTAATTTTCAGTGCATATATGGGTAAACAAATGAATTAACAGCCGAGGCATTGGGTGTTGTGTCTGTTCTAGAAATAATTTAGTTCATATAAAAGTCATGTGTGTATCTATGTGAATGTAAAGTAAGTACTCCAACTGAAGGTTGGTTGGATCCTCAACAGTTCCATCGTCAGCTGTCAATCCTGGACAGCAATGAAAAGGTGTACTAGGGAAATGAGGAGAGAGGTAGCTTTTCGTTGCTTTCCTCACCGAGCCAGAAGGTACTATTGCACATCAGTCTGCTAAGCCACCAACTGACCCTTCAAGTGACACCTTCCCTCCAATCATCACAGGGACTGGCTGTATATTGAATGTTATTACTAGTATTAACTGACCCTACAAGCGACACCTTCACAGGGACTGGCTGTATATTAAAATGTTATTAATAGGATTGTTCATACCTTTGTCACTTTTATATTTGTCAGAGTCATAAGTGAGACTGGTATAGGTCATTGAAAGTTACGTTTAATTTATTTACTTATTTAGTTATTTAAGATGCACTTTCTGGACTGATTGATAGTATCAGCATACAAGAATGTCTATGAGCGATAGCAAAATTGCCTACCAATTTTACCGAGAAAAGTATTTTTACATAACTGCCAGGGTTCTTTAACATGCCACAATCGAGATGGGACCAACGACTTTACTTCACCTCAAAAAGAAGTTGTGTTAGTAAGTTTTATTGCTCAAGGAAAATGAGTCAACCCCAGCTGGGTTTGAACCCACAAATATTGGGTCTTGAGGCAAGAACTTCACCTCAAGACCACCGAGGTCGACACAAAAGTAATAAAAGTTGTGTGCGGATGTAATCAGTAAGTTCAGAAAGTTCACGTTAAATACCATTAAAATTATATTATATACAACATAGTATTAGTAATACGTATTAACACCGTCTTGTCGACCAACCTGGAGTGTCTGGCCGAAGAGGCGGGGCCCTCTAGTCAATCTCTACCCCCTCCGGAGTTTCCATTGACGTCCTTATCGCTGCCCTTGCCGCTCTCGTTGCTGTGCATGCGCTGGTAGCTTGGGGGCTGGCGCCCTAGCGTGTTACCCGAGGGTGTGCCCGGCGTCGCATCTCCCTTGGCGAGACCTCCGACGCGGCCCAGCATGTCCTGTCGGATGTTAGCTTCGCCTCGCATGAACCTCTCCAGTTTGTCGACGCAAGCGTCTTGGTAGTCATGGATCCATCTGCACCAAGCATGTCATAATATTTAGAACATTATACCTTTCAGGGTAGTTCCTTGATACAAAAATCTAGATTTCCCCGGCTTAGGAACATATTAAAATTGATATGGATGTTTAAAAGACAATATTTTCTTTAATGGAAAACAAAGAAAAAGAGTAGATAGGCAAGAACCATTTTTCCAGTTCAAGACAATCTAGAGACGAGAAAACGTCCTTTGAAAGTAAAAAAAATTAATTTATGTTTATTAAAATAAATATATAGTTCATTCAAACATTCAATTAGTAAAATAATGATAGGTAGTTACAATGAACACCTTGATATTGAAAAACAATATTAGTAACCAAAACATTTCTTAATGAAGTCTGTTTTAGGGGGGAATGAGGCCTATTTTTGGGTTATTACGGTATGATTGGAAATAATAAATTCTCAGTTTGGTTTTTTAATTTCTTAGGGCCATTATTAGGGTTTTTTTTTAATTTCTCGAACTTTCAAAATTCATTTTTTAACTTTAGAGACAAGATCAAGATTTTTTTTTTCTTGAATTTTCGAGTCTCGCATGTCCCTAAAAAATTAGATTGCTAAGAGGCTGGATTCAACAGGTATTGAAAGGAAGAGAGAAAGATAACAAGGACACCTTGTATCATGCAAACACCGAAGCAGGTTACATAACAGTAATTTTTGGGGAAGTAGAAGGGAGGAGGGACAAAACACAAAGAGGCTTCACAGTGAAAAGCGAAACATAGTTCACACTTCATACTACACAGCCCAGAGTAGAATCGTCCATTTCTTCCAAAAAGTTTTGGAATTAAGAGCTTTAAGAGAGTAAAGAAAACACTCCTCTAAAATTAACAAATTGACCCTAAACCCTAAATAAAATCTCAAAGAGTTCTTAATTTCTTTGTAAAATATAAGTTTGTGTTTATTTGTTCCCTCTTTCCTACCTTCTTCCAAATATTTAATACACACACACGCGCGCGCACTCTCACACACAGAGCAGAATTTTGATTCCTACCTGACTCCATTGAAGTGGCAGACGGCCCTCATATCCTCCGGAAGTTCTTCCGGTTCTGGCCATTGAAAGTTGTCGATGATGGGGATTATATTACACTGAGACTGCAATGCTGCTACGATTTCCTGCAAAAAAATAAAAAAAAAGCTATTTAAAAAATTGAAAAAAATCTTATACTGATTAAAAGTCTCAGAACACAACCTGGCAAACAGAAATGAACCACAATATTAAATCTAAAGTTATCTTAAGTTTCAATATCTGGGAAGTGTAATATCTAGGGACGCAAGCGTTCACCCGGAAGTCACTAACCAAATCCGAAAAAAGGGTCACATTTTTACCACCAAGTGCGAAATCTATTACAGGATGTGAAGGTGCCAATGCGCTCCAAACAGACCCCTTAGAACAACTATTTCATCCCAATGACCACTTACAGCCTGGAAACATGTGGTGTTATCCAAAAGACAAGAAAGCCATATATAACCCACGGAAGTGAAATTTCTACGCACAATGATGGGAAAGACCAAGCGAGACAAAATAAGAAATTATGTTATACGAACACAGACTAAAAATGAAAGAACCCTTATGTGAAAAAATAACCAGAGCAAGGAGGAAATGGTTCGGGTATGTGAAGAGGATAGAGAATGGAAGAGTGGCGAGGAATTGGATGGAGAAGAACAAGAAGAAAATGGATGGATGGATGGATGCTGTAAAGGAAGACATCCAGAAAAAGGGGTGACTGAAGGGCCATAAATGATGATGAGATGTATCTAGATAGAAAAAAAAAAACGGAAGAGAGTCACAAATTGTACCCGGCTCGTTGGAACAATAAACTGATAATGATGATGATAATATCAACAGTTAGCGGATTTTATTGAACTGTGTTGGTGGGCGTGTGGTTCAAGTGTCATGATCTGGTTCGGCAGTGACAAGGCGGTCAAGAGTCGAATCTCGGTTGGATGTTCTGAATGTGTGTTTTTCCCTCCGCAAAAATTAAAGTACATTTCTTATAAAAATTTTCCTTGTTCCCTTCCCAATAGCGCAATTAACAAATGTGAAACTAGACTAGAGTTTAACTTACATAATAGAAAAAAAGCAATGTCATAATTACATTTTCTAGTAGTTAAAAATACTGAACATATTATTTGATTATAAAAATAAATTATATGTTAAAACATTGTAGAAACAATAAAAATAGTGGTGGTCCTACCGTGTCGGATTACAACATGCTGTAACTCATCATGATAAAACTGATACTTTTCATGTTAAACAAAGTGTACCTTAAAAAGTGTAAAGAGGTACAAAAGAATGTAATTGATAGGAAATAATTATGTTTGCCGTTTTTTTATGGTAAGGAACAAGTTTATAGTTTCTATAATGTAAGTTCTAAGCCCCGAATATAATTTACATTATCTTTTTTGTAAAACGTATTTAACAAATTTAATTCTAAGATAATAAATTATGTTATAATCCCAAAATGTAATTCAATTACTTAATATTTTTGTTATGTGTAATTTGTTAAGTAGTGTTTACCCTAAAAGATAGCAGTCTTACCTTGATCAATTACACCATGGTATAGCTTATAAGCTGTCATTCATCAAAGTAGGCTCGCTATCTTTCAGGGTAAACAAAGTATATATAACAACACAGACATATAAAAAACAATTTTTTTTAAAAATGTATATTTAAGTGTTCGACACCTTATCTCAGTCGGTAGCGTGTCTGAATACTGAACTAAGGTTCCCGGCTTTGATGCCCGGCACGGCCGAAAAATTTATCATTATATTATGAGGCATATGAAACTAAGACAGTCCTAGCAAGCCGGTAGTGGAAAATATATGGCTTGGATAAAAAAACTGATCCAGGCTGGAAACAGTAACGGATGTAGAAAAAATACATATATTTAAGTATGACAATTATTTTTCTAGCTAAACTTCATAGATGTCGAAGTTGACAAATATTTGAGTTATGAGTTTTCAAAGCTTTGCATATCCTTTTCACTGTTAAAATAGTTGTTTTTTTTTAAGTAAATTGTTCTCACCCTGTGGACCCAATCCTTGCACTCTACATCGCCGATGCACCTCTCCAGAGCGTTGGGTGTGAGAACAAGCAGGAAGTGTTTGGCTTGACGGATGCTTTGTAGCAGGTTGTTGTCGAACTTTCCCGCTTCGAGCCGCTCCACGTCGATGAACACTGTGAAAGTTCTTAGCTGCAGGTGGACCTTCAGCAAACTAGAGGACGACAAACAAATTATTATAATATATGCTACGACACAACAGTATATATTTTCTAATATAGTCTATTAGTGTATATGGGACCAAATTTTCAAAAATCAGTAATCAAGAAACTACTCTTTAGGTAATTTAATATGGGAAACGCCTCGGTGGCGTAGTTGGCTAACGCGCTAGTCGTGTTGAGCCCGACTGCCGAGGACGGGGAGATCGAGGTTCGAATCTCGGTCGGGTGAACTGGGGATGGTTTTTCCTAAATGGTTTTCCACTCTCCCTCCACGCAAATGCGGGTTCGCTTCCTCTAAGTTCAGCCTTCCCAATTCCTAATCCATTAGCTTAATTAGTACTTAAGCGTATAACCCGAACGGGTAGTAAGACGCGGTGCTAAATAATAATAATAATAATAATAATAATAATAATAATAATAATAATAATAATAATAATAATAATAATAATAATAATATGGGGAAAATTAAAGTGTTATTTATTAAGTATAACACTAGCCAGATATTAATTTCAAACAAATTTTTCTCAAGAGATTTTTCCAAAAATTTCAAATCTTAAAATATCAGTAATATATTAAACTAGCATTTATATTGGAACCCCGATTTCTCCTTGAGATATTACCAACTAACATATAAATATCTATCAAACTTTCTTTGGTGATAGCCCCAAGTACAGACAGACATCCAACAAAACGGACCAATCGTATAAACCACCTTTTTTTTTTTATTTTACTTAGTTTTAGAACATATAAACCATCATAATTTCAAGGTTTACTAAATTGTATTTAAAAGAAAGTACTATCTTCAAATATTATACAATTACCTCATAAAGTGGAAAGAGGTTTTAATTATATATATATATAATACTTGTTCTAAGTGTCATATCAGTCTTTAAAAAGTTTCTTTTTCTCCCTTTTGTTTTTTTGGTTTCCCCTTTTATGAAGTTGTGTTGAGCGTTTCACACCCCCTCCTGATAAGTTCTGATAGAATGTAACCTAGGTCAGGGAATTGGGTGATAGCGATCGATTTTCTTCAAGAGGCAGCCACTACCCCATTCTTTACACCATACTAAATACTTTTTGTCTATCATGTGAGAGAATTATGTTTACTTGATTAAAAAAGTGTGGTCGTATAGCGAGCACCATACAATTATAATCACCGCAGCTCACCTTGCCAATTGAGATCCATTCGATCTTCTGTAACTGACAAACACATCCAAGGACTTGTCTAGACTTTCTTCCATCGACACACCCAGTGCGTTTTCTTTAGCTGAAATAAGAATAGAAATATTAATGATGCAAACAACTTTATATGTAGAATATATGCTGCTATCAGAATATAAGACTATTCTATGTCTTTTAAAGAACCATGACTCATTTCCTGATGATTAAAAAAATTCAACATTATTTTTAATCCGGAACTTTATGTGAAAATAATGGTGAGGATATATTATGGAAGTAATTAGAAAGAGAGTATGAAAAAAATGAGGAGGGCAGTTTTATTGTTTGAATCAAAGATTAACTCAACTTTCCTTCCATCCTCATCATCGTGAATTGGTTCCCACCTGTGGCCGTAATCTAATGCACAGGTGATCGTTCTAAGTAATAATTGTTATATTTTTTTCCATCCCAACCCCTTAGGCCTCATGTGTGTTTGGTTCAAAGTCAGATATCAGTTTATGTGAAGACTCATACCAAAGTTCCCACACAGTAAATGCAAGGTGTTTTTTTTTGGAGGGATGTCAAAGATTGAATTTCTCTTAAAGCAATAAAAAGGTTTGGTTTAAACATAATCAGGGTTTTAGATCGTGTTAAGACTCCAATTAGCTATAACCTGGGCATTGAAGAATACAAAACTTTATTTATAATACAGAACTTATTTGATAAAATTTTCTGATTCACCCATTTTTTTTTCATGACCATTTACTTTTTCCAGAAGGGGGTGTAGGTAATGAAGAGGCGGGTGTAGGGGACACAAAAAAAGGCCAGTGTTTTCACTATTTTAATAGCAAAACTTTTTTTTTGCCAAAATCAATAAAAAAAATTGGTTCAATTCATACATAGAATTTAATTTTCTTCAAACGGTGGTATCAACAGTTGTTGAATATCTGTCATGAGCATAGCGGCATTAGATGAGAAACTTTTTAAATGAAGATAAAAAAAACTGTCATTTAATTCCCGGACACCCTTGAAAGATATTAAACAACTGTTGATATCACCACGTGAAGAAAATTAAACTACATGTTTGTATTGAAGCAATATTTTATTTATTTTGACCGAAAAAAGTTTTGCTATTAAAACTGCAGCAAAATCACTGACGTTTTCTCGCATTCCTTACATTCCCACCTTAATAACAAAAATCCCATATTTTCCTTCTCGTTAATAACCACTATTCCACATTAACATTTTTTTAAATAAATTATTTATACATAGTTGAATATGTTAAGTAATATTTGTTTCCCTGTATAGATGCGTTATAAAAACTTTTTTTTTTGTTATAGCAATGTGTCGAAATTCCTCAGTTTTTCATTTTTTTAATATATATTAAATCCTCTGACAATTCCTAGTTTTCCTTAATATCAAAAAACTCCCTCTCTGTTGAAACCAACCAGGCTATCTAATACTTTCAAGGAATTGGCCAGAAAGGGTTTAACTTGTAAAACACACCCTCTTATTACAGCCCTGCCAAAGTGTACTAAAGATAGTTGCGGCTAAGTTATCTTCCTACCTCTTATAGAATCAAGGATCCTCAACCGGTGAATACTGTTGGTGATGCTGCACTCTTTGATCAACTGGTCCTCGGACAGACCGCGGATCGACTCCTTGTCCACGCCGGCGTTTAGCATGGAGTAGGTGTAGATGGAGAACTCCGGGCCGATGCCTTGGAGGAATGTGTTGATGTTGGCCGTGTCGCGACTGCTGTAGTCGGCCATCTTCTTCAGGTTCTGCAGCTCTCGTGTAAACCTATGACAAGGAAGACACAGATTATTAGAAGGAGAGGAGGTTACACAACTAAAGTCACATCAAGACTCGTTTATTGGCCGGTTGTTACATTTTTAATCAGAATGAGAATGAGTTCGCCCAGTGATAGATTTTACATAATTCCACCGAAAAAATGTGGTGTTATTCCTTTGACGGTAATACAAAAATGTACAAAATGATACAGAGTGTAAAATATATTGAAAACTTGAATGAGGCGAACGATGGTAGAAAGGAAGATATAATAAGAAGAAGACAGAAGTGGGAGTTGTTCTACAGGTGTGTAAGAGACCTAATATGGAGAAGAGAAGTGCCCTTGAAGTGTAATAAAGTGTTCTATAGAGCGTACTTTGTACCCATGGTCACATATGAAGCAGAAACATGGACATTGAATGTAAGAGAGACTAGGAAAGAAGAGGACATAGGAATGAAGTTTGTGAGGAACATGTTGGCTGTCACGAGTAGAAACAAGATTAGGAGTGAAGTTATCCGGTAAAGAGTAGAAGTACGGGGAGTACATGTGATATTAGAGGAAGCAAGGGTGAGATGTGATGGTATGGACATGTAATGAGGATGGAAAAGGAGATAATACCAAATAGGGATGGACATCGAACATCAATGTTTTAAAAACATCGATGATGAAGGTTCTATGTTCAATGTTTTTAGCATTGATGTTTATTGGGCAATGATTTTCAACCATTAATGTTGACGGTTCGATGTTCACACCATCGATGTTTGCTGATCGATGAGGTGTGTGTCTTGGATGGTGCTAAAGAACAGTGATTGTTGAAAATCATCGACCAACAAACATAATTATAATGTACAGTACATCTTTGGAAACAAGGGCTCTTTTTGGTCTACCTGTTGGTAGGGATGATATCAAATGGGAGAAAAGGGAAGAGAGCCATCGATGTCCCTACCGAAATGATATTAATCAATGAGAAAAATCATTACTTTTAAAACATCGATTTTATAAAACAAATAAAACACGGTATTTTGTTTTTTAACTCAATTAAACTGTAAGTGAAGATCATATTTAAGCGGCGGATGAAAAGGGTGGCGGGGGATTATAGAGGAGTGGTTAAAGGTTAGAGCTGACACACGTAGTACCAACAAAACCACACATGTATTATTATCACACCTTAGATATCAGTACAAAATGTTGAAGGCTAAAAATTATTAACCTATAAAATTCGATGGTGTGAGCATCGAACTTTAAATATCGTTTTGAAATCATCAATGTCTGATGTTCATTCCTACCAATATCTGCTGGTGGGTGAAGTAGGACAAACTTTGACAAAGACAAGAAACCGTTTACAATGAAAGGTGGTTTTGAAATGAGTATTTTTACAAACATTGGATGCCGGAGATTGTGGATATTATAATATTATTTAACTGACAGTATCAATTAGGCCTACTGGCTATTTTCTAAATAGTTTTTTTTTTATTTTATATGTATGCATTATTTTATTAATATAATTTGTTTGAATTTTAAATGAAGTTTTTGATTTATTGAATATAAATGTACTTAAGATAAAAACTTAAAAACACTTGTTTTATTGATTAAAAAAAAAAGCGATTTTAAAAACTATCGATGTTTTTTGTTATAAAACATCAATGTTTTGAAGACGATGTTTTCCCCCCATCAATGTTAAGGTATCGATGTTTTTCTTTCGATGTCCATCCTTAATTACCAAAGAGAATAATGGAGGTGAAGTATGTAGGAAAAAAACTGCAAGGGAGGCCAAGAAATAGATGGAAGGAGCAGATGACAGAAAGTTTGGAAGTGTGAGAAGAAGAATTGATGCAATTAAAGGAAGAAGAATGGTAGAAGGATAGAGGAAGATGGAGGCATTTTACTATACTAGCCTGACCACAGCCTGGAAACAGTTGATGATTATGAGTTAATTAAGTTACTTAGTATATTCTAATCTAATTTTAACAAATATATGTTCCAAATATTAAGTTGAATTTTGAATCATCCTAACCTTCTTCGACGGATGCCGTTGTTAATACCGATGTCATCTTTGAGGTTATCTTCTGTGAGCTGTAAAAGGAGGTCACCGTCTACTCTGCTTTCGATGAAATTATTGGCATATTCCGCAAAACCGATCTATAAGAGGAAAGAAAAAATTATTAAGATATAATTTATTTGCTAAGAAAGGTACAGATTAAATTTACTGTTTATATAATTAAATAATTATGAAATAATTGTAGAAAATTAAATGTAAATAAAACTAGCCTAAAAACACTAACACATATTTACAAACATTTAAATATTCCGATGCTATAGGGAAGTTGTAGAATGAACAGAATGGTGACTTCTTCCTTCAGTGATACCAACTTTTAAATGTCGAATCAACTACTTCCTGAGGGCAGATACCATGTTGCATTGAAATGATGATGTGTTTGTAAGTCTGTTTTGGTATTTATCAATTTTATTTTGCTTCATTTTACTCAATTCTCTGATATTTATTTAATGATATATTACATGCTTAAGGCAGCCGCCTCGGTCAGCGAGAATATATTAATTGTTGGTATGTTGCTTTCTGGAACAACTTCTTTGTTCTGTCTTAGCTTATACATCCTTTCACACTTGACCTACAACCACCCTTTTTCATGTCAATAAGAGAGAGGGGGAAAGAAAACTACGAAACTTATCTCACGTTAAAGAGGAAAGCTTGCTGCTAATTCTCAAATATCTTAACATTTTCTGTTGTGAGCCTATCAAAATATTACTGTATTCGTTAGAAGAAGGCTAAATCTAGAGCTCTTTTTCATCGAGCTTAGTCTCAGAGCTCTGCAAATATTATTAGAAAATATCATTGAAAATGAGTTAGTCACATCTTCACATGTTTTTTCCTATTAATTAAACTCAAAATAAAGGTTTGTCAAGGAAAAAGAGCCCCGTTGAAATTTTTCGACTTTATTTTAGTGCGAACAAGATTTTAAAATAATGCATCATAGAATTAAAATTTGTGTTAGCGCTAAATATCTGCATTGAAATTTCTCGCTTCTTTAGCATTGATGAAATGTGAGTTTACCCTTTCACAGTGATGAATTAACGACTGGGGACTGGATGTTGTTCCTGCCCTAGTCTTAAGTTAGATTATAAAGCATATGAAAGTACGACAAGCCTAGCAAGCTGGTAGTGGAAAATATAAAAATGGCTTGAATAAAAAAACTGACCCAGGCCACAGGCTGGAAACAGTAATTGATGTAAAGTAAAGTAAAGGCCCGAGGGATAATTTGTTTTATGACAAACCAAATACTATACAAATGGTTTCTACACTTAGTACAGAGAAAACCAAAATAATGTATGACCATACCTGTTTGACCCACTCCCTGACGTCTTCAGAAGACCACAGGGGCACCTGTTGACTCAGTTTGTGTGGTACTTCCTCACCAATGAGCCTTAAGGCTTGGGCTGCAAACTTTGACGCAACAGCATTGGGGCAGCTAGCTACATTTTTCAGCGGCTCGATAGCGCCGATCTCGCCAAAGATTTCAGTCTTCCCTTGCTGCTTCTTGATACCAGCTTCCATGCAGAAGTGGAAAGCTGCCAAGTTACGGGCTTCCTCTCGTTTTGAGCTCAACACAGGTACCAACCTCTGCAACCAGTTCTTACTCTGTCCGTGAGCATGCGCCAGATTCGACTTGGCAAACTCGAACGGATTGTGCGAGGTGACAAAGGGTTCTACGAGATCCAGAGTTCCAGACTTGAGGACGGCGGCTTCTATTTCTTTGTTGGCCACTAGGACGGCGATGGCAAGGCAGGCATAGTACTTTATGTTGTCGTCGTTGTGAAAAGCTAAAGGGAATAACCACATAGGGACTTTCCTTTTAATCATGGCTTCCTGGTTTTCCGCGCCTCCATACAGAGACAGGTTGGCCAAGGCGCCGGCACAGTGGCGCAACGTCTCCACGTCGTTCTTCCTGCACTCAAAGAGGACGGCGTCAAGCCCACCAAGACGTATAACGTCGCTGCATGTTCCCTCGCTGTGCTTGAAAAGGTGCTCGAGGATTCCGGTGCCCGTACGGGAATGGTCCACGGAATTGGCGTTTTTCGTGCAAACGCAAGCGACGTTCACCACTTTCTCGAGTCCATTCTCAACAACGTGCGCTCTGTTCTCGGTGGTAAGGCACTGTTCCAAAAGACGCGCACTAGAAAACTGTAGTTCACCGTCTCCCGCCACACAATTCGTCATCAACAGATCGAGACCACTGCACCTTCGTAGGGCGTTGCACAACGAATAACCTAGCGTGTGCCCGTGAGTCGGGACCGCCCAAGCCTTGCGCATCATCTCGTTTATTCTGTTGAGCACCTGAGGGACCTTCGCTAACCGGGGGTCCGCTCCGCGACGGAGATTCTTGACAATGGAATCCAGACACATGGAGTACTTCTGGATGGCCCTCTCCACATCCTGAGGCTTTGAGTTGGCTGAAAGCCTCTCGAGATCTTCAAATCCTTGGTTGAGAAGATCATCCTCCACGGTCTTGATCGTGCCGTTCATCAGCTGACTCATCTGAAAAAGTTTGAACTCGTTAGCCGCATAAGTTTCTGAAAACCTTTCATGGTATTTACTTGTCCACATTTTTTTTTTTAAATGGGGAATGTAACCGACTGGTGAATATGTGCGTGCGCCTTTCAACCAACCGACACACTGGTATGTATGCCGGTGGTTCATAGCAAGGTGTTTGAGAAGTTAATTAAAAGGACCTACGTAATGTCTATGTTAGCTTAACTCTCACTCAATTAGCATATGATGACTACATCCTACACAAACAATATGTGACCGGCTGGTTGGAGAAAAATAAAAATAATGACCAGTTCTAGCGTGTATTAGATAATCATTTTTCATTTTTAAGAACTCTCTACACAAGCTAA
>CABFWB010006411.1:21213-33632 GCA_902151455.1 Timema bartmani
GGTAGCTATTACTTCTGAATCAGATATTTGTAAATCAATATTATATTCAGCAGAATACAAGAGTTTAGTTGTAAAATACACATTCCTGGTGAGACTTCAACAAAGCTTGAGAGGGTTGCGTTGGGAAGGGGTAACTATTACTTCTGAAGCAAATATTTGTAAATCAATATTATATTCAGAATAATACAAGAGTCAAGTTGTTAAAAGCTTTTCCTCAGCATTTAAATATTTTAGTTTCCAATTTGTAAAGTGCGTGTTTGATTTTATTCATGTGCATTCTTTAGTTTTTCTTTAATTTGAGGTCATCAAAGTCCAAACCCTGGTGATAAAGTGAATTAATTTTCTGTACCTGGGACCCCAACAATTATGGGCCAACCTGTCATTTAACCTGGTTATATATTAACTATAGCAACCTGGAATTAATCAATCATTTTTAATTGATTATCAATAAGCTATCCAAATAATTTTGCCTCTGAAAAAAAGTTATTTGATAATCATATGAAACATTCTTAAAATGAAGATTTTAAACAAATTTGTTATAGCCATTTTAAAAACGTGTAAATTTTCAAAGTAACCTGCCATTAAAATACCCTTTTTAGCACGAATATCAAAAATCATGATTTGGCCTCGAGGTGTGGCCATACAAAATCTAACAGTCACAGTTTTAGCTTTAGGTGCAGACAAAAATGTAAGAACCGCAGACTCCCATTTTTTAGTCTTTGAATACACAAACCATTGTGATCCATTATAATTTCAAAGACAATTAGTGTTTATGATTACAATACTTTTTATAAATGAGAAATAAAACATTATGTCTATTGAACTATGCAAATCATGTTTTGTGACTTTCTCATGAAAAAAAGTGCTCAAAAAAAAGTTATCAACTGTCTCATCAGAATGCAATTTTGATTCCTAAAGTGTTTCTCATTTATGAACTATGATATGCTATCACTGGGGAGTAGTTGTAAATTTAAACTAATTTTGATTAAAGTATAGAAAAATATTTACTATCCTTACCAACACAATGAACTTGGCTCACAAAAATTAATGAACTGAAAGCACCGTATCTTATTATCTGTTCAGGTTATATGTATAATAATTACTCTAAAAGGGTATGGACGAGGAAGGAAGTATTTTAGAGGTAGTCTACTCGCATTTGCGTGGAAGGAGAGTGTAAAACCTCTTAGGGAATACTACCCTCAGTATACTCAACCAGGATTCGAACTCAGACCTCTCCATCATCAGCAAGTCAGTCTAATGAGAGTGTGACATATTATATGACCCCTACACGATCAGTCCGACTGTCACTATTAATAAAATGTATAAAAATGAGGTGGCCCAATGGCTAATTAATTTTATAGTAAAGTAAATTGATAGAACTTCAAAATGGAGTAATCCATTGTTTGTGTTATTCGTACTCTCTCTCCTCTTTGTGTTTGACAAAGGCAACAGTGCCGAAATATTATTCTATTTGTGTTAAAATGTGTGTGTGACTACTTCTACTATATAAGACAGAAGAAAGGAAGAATATGTCACCTTTGTGCATTGGATTCTTCCCACATTTTTCCTCTGTCACTATTAATAAAGTAATAATTAATACTGACAGTCTGACTGATCGTGTAGGGGCAGTACTGATGGATAGATTGACTAAAATACAGATGTGATCCGAATTATCCGATTACATCAGTCTCAGTCCATCAGTCATGAGAGTGGTGGGAGAGACTGACAGTAGTACTGACAGTAGTACTGACAGTAGTACTGACAGTGTGCGCGCGCTTGTCATTATTTCCTTCAGTCTCAGTAGCAAACATGGACTGCACATGACTTTTTCTTATCATCCAGGTTGTTGCACATTGCAAGACTGATAAAAATAATTACCTTGTTTGGTCTTGTAGATACAGACGCATACTGACAGTCAGACTGATCGGTTAGGGGCCCTATTAGAGTATTCTGCTAATGAAGCGGCTGACTTTTTAATCATTTTTATGAAAAAAATATATTTTAATTACTGGTAGACATCCTGTGAAAATTGTAGGCACCTGTGAGGATATGAGCGAAGACTTGGTGCACACCCCTTTAGCTGTGATGGTGAAGTTTGATTGGCTCGAAGCTGCCATGTGTTTCTCCTGGTTGAAGATGCCCGTCGAAGTGACCGTCTGTCGTTGCTGTTGAGCTGCCATCGCTTTCTGGAGAAAAAAAAATATAATAAGATTCAAAACTATGAGTTGGGTCAAATCCACTATTTTACAAATTCAAATCTCCAATTTACTTTTGAATCTCGAATCCAAATCTTGGAAAAAAAATTTAATATAAAGAGGAAATATAAATATAATATAATATTAGAATTTTTATTTTTATTTATTTAGCATCGCGTTTTACTACGTGTTCAGCTTAGAAGCTTAAGTACTAATTATGCTAAAGTATTAGGAATTGGGAAGGTTGAATTTATAGAAAGTGAGCCCATATTTGCATGGAGGGAGAGTGGAAAACCATTTAGGAAAAAAAACCACCCCTAGTTCACACGACCGAGATTCGAACCTTGATTTCCCCATCTTAGGCAATCTAGCAGAACAGGAAACTAGTGTATAATATTATAAAATACAAATAGTAACTAAATATTAAAATTATTTCTTGTAATACAGTCATTATAACATTAATACATACAGTTAAGTGTTAAATTACTGGTCTGGGGTCTGGTTGTTAAGTTAATCCTCTGATTATCATTGGTTCTGAACCACCAATAAACAGTGTAAAGGCTCTTAAACAAATTTCACTTGAAAAATTGAGAAAAAAACATACAGAAAATGTTAAGAATCCTTCAAGGATTTCATCCTTATTCAAAACCAATAGCAAGGTCGAGAGCAAATGAAATAGCTCAGGCTATATTTATACGAGGAGACGGATGCAGTACAGTCAGTACAGAAGTATTGCGGATGTCCAGAAGTCCCTTGTTATTTAGGAAGTAGTTTGTTACTTTAAAATGTAGCTCACATCAAAATGGACATGAAAGGTATCCACCGTCCCTATGACTTTTTTTTTTTAGGCATTAGTGTGCATTTGCTGAACCGACTTATTATATCAACACAAAATTTATAAATTAACTTAATTCTTGACAGATACAGCACCTAGCATATCGAGCCTTTAGTCAATCACTGTGAAAGTGGAGACCCAAATTACACCTAATGATAAATTTGAAATGTGAAAAATTTGTTATTATTTGACATCTCATTAAGAAATTAATTTCAACCGCATAGAAAAAAATGCTTTTCTGGCTGATTATTCAACTCTTTCTATTAAAGTTTTGAAAATGCTTCTCCCGTTCAAACCTTCGTAAAGCCGTGAAGTTGAATTTTCGGCGACGGTAGGAATCAAAAGCTAATTTTAAAACATATTACAATATTATCAAATTCCTCTCGCTTGAAACTGATTTGCATCGACGTGGACACCAATGTCATCTTCAATCAAAATCGGAGACCACCGCATCTTTCGCACACGTCTCATTAAGAGAAAGAGACCAGTTGATTTTTTTTTGTAAAATTAACACCCTCCATGTATTTTTTTTTGTGTAAAATTAACACCCTCCATGTATTTTAAAGTTAGGTTGGTCGCGAAAGTTTTGTCATTCTAAAAATTGGGACACTGCTCTAAAAATTTTTGGGAAGCACTGGGTTAGTAGCTCTATAATGAAGGGTACAAGGGAAAAAGGAGGAAAGTTCAATTTTAGCTTAAATTCCGTTAGTGATGCCATCTGTTAGGCAATCATGAAACCTTTCTAACACACTTTATATTATGGTTCAAAGAGGTATTTGTTATATTTACATTAATTTAAAAAATATGTAAACGTTGTTGTCATGGAAAATGTGTATCATGTGTCCCACTTTTTTTTCCTTGTATCCTCCTAAACTATGCTAACACTCAAACAAAACTCAAATCTCGTTTTCGCGAAGTGCCTACGTCATTTATTATTTCAGGACTGAAATCACTCACCTTCTCGGCACTGAAGGTTTCAGTCTGCAGTTTCATGCTAGCGGCCGACATGTTTTGACTCTCCTGTTGCGTGATCTCCCCAGCCTTCAAGGACCTTTGTTCCTGAAACACAAACACAGTTGAATCGCGTGGTGTCAACTACAATATGTTACACTAAGAGCTATTTTCACTAATTTCAAATAGGTAAATCGAAAAATGACATCTGCATATGGGAATTGACATCAGGACCTTTGCCTTACTGCGCTAATGCTTTACCAATTAGCTATTCAAGGCGCTCATTCCATGCTCAGGGTCATTCTTCAATCATGTTTTTTTTTTAGGCAGAGTCTGTGATGGATGTTTGGATATCATCGGGTAGGTACTCGGTTGTTGCTTTAGACTACCAATAGTACTAATATATTAAAATCCTAGCGAATTAAGATGGAAGATACAACGCTACAATTAAGTATAAATATGAATTATTAATCTTGTAAGATGAATGGTTATAATCACGAAAATCAGCTTTATTTGAAACATATTTGAATAAATTGAAAAATGACACCTGGAAACAGGAAGTGAACCGGGGACTTTTGGTTTAGAGCCCCAACTCTCTACCAGTGAGCACGGGACGAAACCTGAATAGCTTAGTGGCAGAGTAATGACATGCTAAACTAAAGGTCTCAGGTTCAATCTCGAGTCCAAGTGTTGTTTTTTCAATTTATTCGAATATGATTCAGATACGGCTGTTTTTCTCGTGCCGGCGGTTTTAAATATTTCATCCCCCAAGCTTCACCTTTCATATAGGCCTACACTTAATGACACCAAAAATCACTTTTTTTTTTTGAACGTGTTCTTCCACAGAACCATAAAACAAAAAAGGATGTTCTGTCGTGTTGGAATAGACTTCCAATGACACGAAGGTCAGGGTTCAGATACCGGCAGGGTGTATGTACCTAGGGTTTTATATTCACCCGAAAAAAAATAGTTTTCCCCTTTCGAAAATAGGATACACTACCTCTAAATTCAACCATACTTATCCCCAACATATTAGCCTCACCTAATTAATATATATGGTTATAACCCGAACACGTAGACCTTGTGAAATGAAACGGTGTTAGAACCAAAATACTCATGCATGTTTACAGACGCTGTTTTTTTTTGTTTTTGTTTTTTTTGCGGGTGGTTCTTCAAACCCTCGTCATCC
This sequence comes from Timema bartmani, assembly GCA_902151455.1. NCBI lineage: Eukaryota > Metazoa > Arthropoda > Insecta > Phasmatodea > Timematidae > Timema > Timema bartmani. The sequence continues at coordinate 26,384 of CABFWB010006411.1, forward strand.
GACGTTCAATCCAAGCCTGAGATAATTGAATCCAAGTGGCCGCCATGTTTCCCACAAGGGACCTAAGTCTGATACTTCCGGTTGACAAGCTCCAGGGTATAACTTATAACGAGATAAACAAACAGAGGCTTCACGAGTGGCTATTTATTTATTTATTTATTTATACGAGCACTTTTTTTTTTGTAATGGGTTAGGAGAGGGGGGGGGGACGGGTAAAAAGGACTTAAAGGAAGGGATTCCTTACATACCTACGAAATTTTATTCGAAGAATGGATCAATAATATTTCTCACCAGAGCGGTAAATTTAGTCACAAACGTTTCTCACAGAACATAATTATTTTTTTTTTAAAGTGTAAACGTAAATCTTACGAACCAACTGATTATATACGCACACGACTTGCAAACTTACTTAACTCCAGAACCGATACGACACCAAGTCCCCCATCTCCTTACACTAAATTCTCACACCAGCTTCAATGACCGCACGGTCTAAGGCGTCACACTCGCAATAGACTTGACTTGGCCGTTGACATGGGGATCGGGGGCTCTAATCCCGGTCGGGTGGTTTTCCACCCTTCCTCCACGCAAATGCCGATGCACTTCCTTTAAAATTCAACCTATACGGAAAAGGTAAATTCTTCCTTATAAAACACGTTATTACCTGTTAGACCTCTTGTTGCTATTTATTTATTTATTTTGTAAAAATCAAATATATATCACAGAAAATCCAATAGTTGGCAGTAATTATTTTTTTAACACCGCGTCTTACTACCCTTCTAGGTTATGCTCATATATAACGTATATACTAATCACACTATTGTGTTAGGGATGAGGAAGGTTGAATTTAGAAGAAGTGTACATGCATTTGCGTGAAGGGAGAGTGTAATACCATTTTGGAAAACCCACCCTCAGTGCACCCGACCGGGATTCGAACCCCGATTTCCCTGTCATCAGAAGTCTAGTCTAACACATTGTATCAATATGACAGCAAAGAGTATTATTTTCTTAAATTTCGAAAGTCTAGGGGAGTATGGGGGGGGTTAAGTAATTATAAAAAAACACATCGCACGTTTATTTTTATCCCCGATCAATCTACGGACCCAACAAAACACGTCACAACAGCAAGGCATGTCTGCTTACGTCATCCGCTGGGATCCAACCGGTAGAAAACACCAAAATAGATCTAAAACAATCGTTGCTAAAATATGAAACACCTGGCAAAGAGATAAAAAACAATATTTATATCGTACTTTAACTAATGCGAAAAAAAGAATGTCAGTGATTAAAAAGACAAAGTTAATAGAGACAATCGGAAAATATATATGAATTCAATAAAATTAAATTACTCGAGTTTAATTAGTTATTGGTATAATTATTAGGGTTTTCGATTATCAGTTTCACTGACGTAAGGATGGGTAAAACCAAAGAAATTCCTTCCTAACACACAATAATGAAAAGATACAGCTAGAAAAAGAAAGTGCAACAATGGATCTCAATGCTTTTGTTTACACTGTCATGACGCAACAAGTATTTCACTAACAAACATAATCGAATAATCAATCGAATCACAACGAAACTACTTAAAACTCACCCCTGATGGCAGAATCTTTCCTACAATCAGAGCACTAACCCTCATGGCATAGTTATCTCTAAATACCGACCGGTGAATCAACTCTCTCAAACAACTGAATCGTTCGAATCTAAGATCACGAAAGAAGCAACGCACAAACTCGTTTGAAAGTTTTAGACTCACCCCGTGACATAGTTCCGCCCCCAGCCGCCAGGGTGTAGCGTTATAAACGCCTCGACGGATCGGCCATGGTGCGCCTCGGCCAGCCATCTCACGGCTTCTAAAAGTGCTTTAAAGCGCGCAATAGAGTAGTCGAGATATATCTACTTGAATCCATAAAGTTCTGCATTCGGGTTTCGGCAAATAGCAACGCCGTCGTAAAGTAAAAATAAAAGGGGGAGAAAAAAAGAAGAGGAACGACCATTCGTCTGGCCCGCTGCCTGGGTGTTGACGTTGGTAACTTCCTTTACCTTGGTTTAAACAGTTTCGTTTCTTTCTTCGTATTTATTTTCTACGTGCTCTGCTACTTGTATGATGTTTTCGTACTTAAATCAATAGAGAAACTTTTATTAAAATAATGATGGCAACTATTATGAAATAACGGGAGAATTAACTACAGTACGAAATATGTAGAGATTTAAAGTAAAATGTATATTTTTTAAATCCTGTGGTTTTTTTTAAATTATGATCAAATCTATACAAATACATTTGACTAAAACCACTTCCCTTAAACTTTTTTTTAAACAAGAATGATTTGTTCTATTTTTGTTCAAAATACTTTTTTGTTTTTTTATTTTAGTTTAGTACCGCGTCATACTATCAGTTCAAGTTATACGCATTATGTACAAATTACGCTAACGTGTTAAGGACCGAGTAAGGTTGAATTTAGAAGAAATGTACCGACATTTGGGTGGAGGAAGAATATAAGACCATTTAAGAGATAAACCACTGTCAATACACACTACAAAGATTCAAAAACCAATCTCCCTGTCATCGGCAATATATTATATTGCGAGACAATTCAACCAGCGAAGCCATCGTAGGCATATTCACATTGATGGAATAGGAAAGATGACGGTAGAATTATGAAGTAGTGTACCCGCGTCTGCCTGAGAGACAATTAATGAGGAAATAACCGGCCGGGATTCGAACTTCAAGCTCCCAGTCACCGACAAACCAGATTAGACGAGATTGACACCTTAACCCTCGTTTCCACAGATACAGGGTCCCCACCTTAATAAACCCACAACGGAAGCGACTTGCTTGAAAACATTACTGTACAGTCCAGTTTTCATATAAAAACCTTTTATAAAAAAAATACAAACTTTTTTGTTGATGATAAAATTTATAACATTTTACTATATACTTGTCAATGTATAGATACCCGCTTCGGTGGCCGCATGGTCTAAGGCAATGGACTCAACCAACGAACACAAGGAGATCGAGGTTCGAATCCCAGTAGGATGTACTGAGGGGTGGTTTTCCCTAAACAGTTTTACACACTCCCTCCACGCAAACGCGGGTAGAATTCCTCTAAATTCAATCCTACTGATCCATAATTCATTAATTATTAGCGTAATTAGTACATACTCACACACCATCTAGGGGCCTATATATTGATAATATCCATCAAAAGTGACGACTCCAGATGACTTGACGTATAAATATATTAACGTTAGGTGACCTGGCGGTTTAGGGGTAAGGTGTCAAGACTTCTGTGCTGGGAGGTCCGGAGTTCAATCCTTGGTCCCGGCACAGATTTATCTGATTACCAAACCCCTTCCTTCACCTCTGACAAGACGTGTATTAATCACAACTTGTGAATGTGTGGAATGCCCGGGCCTCCACCGTGGTTTGGATCCCACGTTAAACTGTAGGTCCTCCATTTCATCTCACAATCACCCTACTATTACACATTAGCGTAAGTGCGTATAACACGAACGGGTAGTAAGACGCGGTGATANGGATCCCACGTTAAACTGTAGGTCCTCCATTTCATCTCACAATCACCCTACTATTACACATTAGCGTAAGTGCGTATAACACGAACGGGTAGTAAGACGCGGTGATAATATATTAACGTTGTTTCAGTGACTTTTATAGTTGTCAAAAACAAACAAACAAACACCTTCCTTTGGTTTGTAGTTATCTAAATGAAATCGTTTGTTCCGACCCTGCGTTATTTCTGGACATGGAAGAAAATGGACAAGATCCAATTTGACCGGAACTCGTTGCCAACAATTTCTTCACGGCCCAAGTACACAGAAACAACATAACCTTGCGCGCCGTAAAAGCAAACCCGCAACACAACAAGAACTTACCTCTTATCAAGTTTAAGGTCCGATTCCTTTTTTTTTCAAGGCCACTTGAAAGAATCATGTGCCATTCTTATAATATCTTCGTATCTTAATATTTGCATTTTTTGTAGGGCTCCTTTTTTTTTGTCACAGCGTCTTACTACCCATTTGGGTTATACACCTATGTACTAATCTCACTTATATGTTAGGGATCAGGAAGGTTTAATTTAGAGGAAGTGCACCCGCATTTGCGTGAAGCCCGCCTTCAGTTCACTGTAGGCCTTCTAATTACGCTAAAGTGTTAAGGGTGAGTAAGGTTAAATTTTGAGTAAGTGTACCAGAATTTGTGTAGAGGTAGAATGTAAAACCATTATTGAAAAGCTACCGTTAGTGCACCCCCGAACCATTATTCCCTTCACTCTCAATACAGTATATTGCGAGAGTGACGCCTTAAACCACGCGAACAACGATGCGAGGTGCCTCCATCTTGTATTAGTCGATAACGCGTTTTCCTATTTAACTTTAAAGTCCCGGGATTGATTCCTGGCGTGCTCAAAAAATATATATTAATGTTTAAATAAATTAAATTGAGACCTAGTGACGAATCGGTCAGTAGGCTGGGTGTTGTGTATGTTTTGGAATAAAGTTAGCTTGTAAGTCGTGTGCTGATGTGATCTGTCAGCTAAGAAAGTGTACATTAAATACTTCTAATTATAATAACAATACGCGTAGCAATGACATACCATTTTTAGAACAATTAATATTACCTTTTAACGATTGCCCACAAAAGAAAATATCATTATTATTTATTACTACTGTGAAATACTTGATACACATTTAGTTTGGGATTAGGTCCTTAAAAATTAGTTTTATGCAACTCACACAGCACTCAATTTGTACTTTCGATGTCAAGTTTATTGATTAATTCGTCCTAATTAGCAGCCTAAGCGAGACTATTAAAACGTCTTAATTAGCAGCCTAACCCGGACTATTAAAAAACACTGATTACTCAAGCCAGCCTACCAACATTTGATTAACTTGCAAGGCAAGTTAAAACAGTGTCTAAACGGCCGCTATAACAATGGCCTTGTTTAATCTAAGCCAAATAAATAATAATTAAATCACAATACTAGGAATGTGGGCACAGAATTTTTATTTTTATCAATCAGTATTAACCAAATACCACCTTTTTTTAAATTATTATTATTCTATCGGTAATGATATGATTAGTAAAATGTGGTAGTTGCAGAAAATATTAGTTGACGTATGAATCAAATAAATAATAATTAAATCACAATACTAGGAATGTGGGCTTAGAATTTTTATTTTTATCAATCAGTATTAACCAAATACCATCTTTTTTTTTAATTATTATTATTCTATCGCTATTGATATGATTAGTAAAATGAGGTAGTTGCAGAAAATATTAGTTGACGTATGAATCAAATAAATTAGCTATCTTAACTTGTGTGCCAGCAATTTAGGGAGGTTACCCAATTTTTTTTAAAGGGGTGGTAGTGATAAAATACCTGCATGGGGTGTTCTATCTGCAAACAGGATATACCATGGAATTTTTTTAATCAATGCATATCTATTGAGATTTTTTTTTTAAGTTTTGCAAAAATAATTATTAATGTTAGATGTTTAGACAATTAAATTTAATAAATGTATTTATTAATTCCTTCGATATTTAATAAATGTTTTTAAATCACAGTTATCTGTTATTATGGATTAGGAATTGGGAAGATCAAATTTTAGAGGAAGTGAACCAGCACTTGCGTGGAGGGAGAGTGGAAAACCATTCAGGAAAAACCACCCCCAGCTCACCTGACCGAGATTCGGACTTCGATCTCCCAGTCCTCGGTGGTCTAGCTCAACACGAAACTAGCGCGTTATCCAACTACGCCACCGAGGCGGGTTATCACTTATATTCACATTAATAATGTATGAGATAAGGAAGTTAATAGAAAAATTAAGTGCACCCGCATTAGCTTAAGTAAAAGTAGGGAAAACTACTCAATACACCCGTGCGGGATTCAAAATTTGACATTCCTATTAACGTAAAGCTAAGAATTGACAAGGCCCGATGCCTTTATCTGCGTGCCCACCGGTGCAAGAACTTATCCGGTATCAACGTTGTTTTGTTGTTTTTTTTAGTAAAAAATTATCGGATGCTCATCTGATTTGAAACAATGCGATACAGTGAACTTTCTACGAAACTCTTAGAGTCAGCTACGTTCTTTCTTACTACGACCGATACATCGCCCCCCTTCCCCCTTCTGAATGAACGCTATCTGGCCTAGTCAGTCATATTAAGAACGCTGACTCACACAGGTAAGAGCGCCTAGTTTTCGCTGACCCCGGAAACACGAGGTGTGTGTATGATATCCGTCACACGCACGCACGCACCCATAAACCACTGACTCGGGGCGTGTAATATATTGGGGTTATTTTCAGCGCATCTTACAAGGTTACCACAATCATAGATAAAAAAAACTTTTTTTTTTGAGGGGAGGATTTTAAAAAAAAGTTTATTTTTCTAGAATTCAAGAGCATTACCTGTAGATAAAGTAGTTTTTTGACCCACTTCGGTGGCCATGTGGTCTAAAGCGCTATTCTCGTAGTAGAATAGATTGCCGATGACGGGGATATCAAGGTTCGAATCTCATTCGGATGTACTGAGGGGTTTTTTCCTCTTTAAAATGCTTTTCAACTTTACTTTCACGCAAATGCGGTTCATTAGATATAAATATAATCTTCATCATACCTAAAACTATCAGCATAGCTAATACCTAAGCGTATGACCCGAATGGGTAGTAAGACGCGGTACTAAGTATATAAGTATTGGTCCCAAGACCCCCGAGGTAAATATTTTAAAGTGATCATTATAAGTGATAAATCATTCGAGTTTTAAGGTGTCTGGCTTTTGAATAGATAAATTTAATTCGGTGAACTAAGAGGGTAATAATTTTCTGTGTAGGTGAGTTGCAGCCCGGCTTTTTGAAAAACACGTACGAATTGCGGCCCACTCACTTGAGAGAGAGGTATAATTTGCGTCCACCTAATTAGCACTGTGCTTTCTAACAAGCTGTCTTAAATTTCAGATATAAACTATCATCGTCTCATGTCAACAACCCTCGTAATATCCTAACTTCCTCAGTTCTTGTAATTCAATGGTTTTGGCAAAAAAAATTGAAGGTATGTTAGATTAGGTTAGATTATGTTTGACCGACAGCCCAGGCCGTAATTTGTACGTAGCTCTAAAAAAACGTGGGGCCAGAATTCAACTGTCTCTTTAGAGGTAAAACCCGCCTCGGTGGCGTAGTTGGCTAACGCGCTAGTCGTGTTGAGCTCAACTGCCGAGGACGGGGAGATCGAGGTT
>CABFWB010006412.1:0-15046 GCA_902151455.1 Timema bartmani
CTCTCACACTCCCTCACTCTACTCTAGAGAAGTTTGGACAACCAACCCATCCCTCTCACACTCCCTCACTCTGCTCTAGAAAAGTTTGGACAAAAAACCCATGCAACCCAACAACTTACATATTTATAGACTAAGCTTAAATCTACAGTCAAAATGATCATCCTGGATCATACAACAATTTAATTTTAATTGAGTGATAATTATATTTATTTATTCTATTTTTAATTGCTGGCTTTGTTTATGCTGACATCACAGTACAAGTGTCCTGAATGCAACGTAGACATTTTCTGATCCCCAACGTGGTAGTTTTATGTAACATAGTACAAATGTATAGACATAGGCCTACACACATTCTACACCAGCATGGAGTAGATTCCTTGGTCCTTTTAAATATACTTTAAAATTCTACTGCACCATCAATCCTGACAACTTTTATTAATAGTTCATCCATTTAAAATGAGATAAAAAGTTTTTATAGTACATAAGTAACGTGAGAATTTACATCCAATCAAGATTACAGTAATTACAAAGTCGTTATGGAAATCTAATTTATATAAAACCACTGCTAAGGTAGGCCTATCTGTATTCTTACACACACATGAGTATTTACAAAGTATCTCTGGAATATTTTGTTCTTGGTCTGAGAGTATTTTAGTTAATTATGGCTCGGCAAAATGTAATGTTCATTTTATTGGCACCGCGTCTTACTACAAGTTCAGATTATACCCTTATGTACTTATTACACTAGTGGTTTTAGGGATTAGGAAGGTTGTATTTAGAGCAAGTGTACCAGCATTTGCGTGTAGGGAGAGTTTAAAACCATTTAGGAAAAAACCCTTCAAGTTCACCCGAGTGAGNATTTTGAAGAATTCACTCTTAGTACATCCAATCGAGATTATAACCTCGATCTCACGGTCATTGGCAGTCTAGTCTACTATGACAGTAGCGTCTTAGACCATGCGGCCACCGAAGTGGGTAGAGTAAATGATTATTATTAGCACCGCGTCTTACTACCCATTCGTGTTATACGCACTTACGCTAACGTGTAATGATAGGGTGATTATGAGATGAAATGGAGGGCCTAAAGTTTAACGTGGAATCTGAACCACAATGGAGGCCTGGCATTTCACACATTCACAAGTTGTGATTAATACACGTCTTTTCAGAGGTGAAATAAGGGTTTGGCAATCAGATAAGCCTATTCCGAGACCGAGGATTGAGCTCCAAGCCCCGAGCACAGAAGTCTGGCATCCTACTCCTAGACCACCAGGTCACCCTAGAGTAAATTCATTTAGAAATCACTAGATACAGCCCTTGACCTTAACAGATACACTTACTTTAAGCTACATAAAGCTAATAATAATAATGATAATAATAATAATAATAATAATAATAATTTCTTATTATAAATTCTAGATATTTTAAATTGGTGTTTATGGATTAAATAATAAATAAAGGCCATAATTATGTTGAATTGAAAACAAAATAATAATATATTATATTTTTCAATACGCGAATTCAACGACATTAATTCAACTAGGTCCCCATTCACGTATTCTTACATCAATTTATGTGGTCAGCAGCTGTTTTTACTGCCCTATATTATCAATACCTATAAAATAAAACGAATAATATACTCAAACGTTATAATTGTTGACCGCAAAGAATGTCTTTGTATTTTTATGAATCTATTCCCGAAAATTCCCATAGGGTTTAATCTTGTTTGGTCACTGGAACAGACCAAGCGACCAATACATAAAAGTAAACCAAGCTAACTGTATTTGTTTGGTTGCAGGAATAGATCAAGTGTGCTCCAACGAGGGAGAGGAGTGGTCTCACAACATGCCCTCACCATGTTACACCTGCAAATGCAAGGTAACACTAGTCAATAACATGTTCACATGCTCACTATTGGATTTATAGCTGTCATTTTTTAATTTCAAACAATCCTAGGAACAAAATTGTTGGCTGAGTTGACATGCTAATATTTTTTTAATAAGAGTGTATGGTAGATATTCCTCAGTCATTTGCGTCAATACTATAATCCATTGCAGCATCTCGTCTTTTAATAGGGATATTTCATTACATAAACATTTCAAAATTATGTTTTAGTGTCTAGGATATGTGACCTAAAGACAATAAAATAATGAATAATTATAAAAGTTTTTATGTACAGGTATAACTGCAATCGTTTGTCTCTCTAAATTGTAATATGATATTTTTGTGGCTAAGCTAATTTTTATGTTAGGTATTACAAATATTTAACGATACCCAACACAATTTACCTAGTATTAATCATAACCACCAAAGACACAAAAGAAGGAACTCTTAGCAAGTATCTATAAAAGGGGCATTCCATTACCCAAGGTATTATTTGTTAAGCATTGATCAAAAGTGCTAGAAATATTAATGATACTGTCCTTTGCTGCTACAGGATAAAACTATTAACAAAGTGATGACACTGGCCTAAGACCAAGACAGGTCGTACCTTGAATGGGATCAGTCCTCCTGGACAGGCTTCCCCACGCCTTAGCTGTACGCACACATTAGTACTCTCCTGACACCATTAACCCCACTCCTTCTCTGAACATCTTCGAAAGGGTTTGACATTAGTAAATCTGTAAAACATAAATCCTCTCACTATAATATTATAAAATATATTTCTTTAAGGACAAACACACGTAACCATCAGTTCTTGTCCCACTACCTCAAACACCCATAAATATCTCATGCCATTACTTAAAGAAGAAGGCTGTGACTCATAGCTAACATAATCTCACGGCATTATTGTCAAAAACCAGTCCCACTTCAAAGTCTTGGCTAAAATAATGGGGCACATCAACCCACCTAAGATACCATCACTGGGGGTAGGGGGTTATGCAACTAAAACCCCTATCATAGACATCTTTGAAAGAATTCTGACAGCCGACATGTGGGGATGTGGTGACTGCCTATATGAAAAGCCGCGGTGAAATAACAATTATCTGCCATATAAAATGTTGGTGGCTCAAAAACATTTAATGCTAGGGCTCCATAGTATCCATTAAATTCACCTTGACAAGTAATCTTCACTTTTAATCAGATAAACTACAGGGATGAAAAAGAAAAAGTATAGAGAAATGTAGAATACAACGTCACTTTCAGCCAGTATTAATAAAAAGCTAGTCATGCATACAATATTTTCTCCTCAATGTGCTTCTACGTAAATCAAGATGTATTATCTTCTAAATTAATTCTACCCCTTCCAAAGCTATTAAAGATTAATTTTATCAGATTAAAATATACTAAGCTAAAATGATAATGCACGCAAAGAATAAGTTTATATTTCCTTCCCTTAAAATGACCTTGAACCCTTGGTCTAGGCTTTAATAATACAAAACTATGATTCCAATCTTTCTTGCACACGACAACACTTTGTAATCTACAGGAAATATCACGACCAACTCCATCAACACTCGAGCATATTTTATAAATTCATATGTCATAAGCATATAGGATTGATTGCTATCAAATAGTTTATATCATTCAAAAAATAGTATCAGCTCTACGCATCTAGAATTGATTGCTATCAAATATAATTAATGTAATCCCACCAAATTGCGTATGATTAGATATTGTAATACCTTATTGAGTTATTGATGTAGACATTTAGTAATCACGAACTTTGATATTTAACCTTTCATTACTTTGTGAGTAGCTACATAGCTTAATATTTCAGTGATTGTCATAAATAATGGACACTATCTAGTGAGGATTAGTTCCTCACAAATATGATAGGCATGTTTATGTTCTTCAAAATGTTTCTCTTCATCCAAAGCGAATGCTCGCATTGGTATTATTATTACTATTATTATTTTATCGTACTTATTACTTACTCGCTTGGGTAGTTTGGTCATGGAAATAAGGAATTTAGCAACGCAATACTTGTTGGCATGTTATTAGTTAATTCACGCTAGGGTTTTGTCCACAAAATATATAACAGTTTATACTACAGGCTAAATGTTTATAATTAGGTTTTTAAAACTACTTTCAGAATATTTTTCTTAGTAATAGATTTTTATACTCTGTTCTATCGAATTCTGCATATACACACAGCTACACTTTATGCTCATAATTGAAGATTTTTAACTTGAAATTATTAATTCTTTGGTCGGGGACTGTACCTTGAATGGCTTGACCCTTGAATATTTCTAAAAATGTTATTTGAGCCCATTATTAATTATAACATATGACAAATATATTTTGTATATGATATATCTGTTTTGAAATTGGTTACCTCAAAAGTCAGGATAAGTTTTAGATTAAACAGTTGTATTATGGAATTCATTAATTTTAATAATTAAATATTTAAAAATAGCACATGGACTTAAGTCTCAATGATAAAAGTTGGAAAGATATTGGCTTATGTTGGCTGTTTTGTGAATAAATGACTCTACAATCGTCATTGGATTGAGCATGTGGCTATTTATTTAGGTTGTTAATTTTAAATTTATTGGCTTGATGTAATTTAATTGGAAGTGTAGTTCCGTCGAGACACCTGTATTACGCTTAAAGTAACACTTTGGTAAATGTGGATTAAAAATTACTTTGGATAAGCAATCCTTGCAATCATAAATTGGCATGTCTTCTTCTTCATTCAGTTCCTTGATTCTGCAGCCATTGATCATAAGCTTCACTTTCTGATGTTATGTACATACACACACGTTGTGTGAACCACTGGATCCTGGTAATACACATTTATTTGTTCAAAGATGAACAAATTAGGAGAATTCCACTGTAATTTTATTTATTAATCTACTTAAAAATAGCTTATAAAAGTAATAAATCTTCAATATATGGTGTGACATGCAAGTCAGAAAACGTTTAATTTTGTGTGAAGTAAGAACATTACCGTAAATGGAAATTTCTATTTTACTGAATCTAACATTACACCTAAACCCATTTGCACCCCATCTTCCAACGTTGTATAGTTAATGAGTAATAGTAAACATACAACTTTAAAAAATATTGTTTTCTATAAAATTACCACCAAAATATTGATAACAACTGCATAATCTTACTTTACTAATATTAGTATGGAATAACTATTAAAGACATTTCCATAAAAACCTGAGTCACTTCTATATCTGTTACTGAAATATTTAATGTTAAAGTTAACAAGATGGGGCCAAAGTTGGTCGAGATAGCAAATTTTGTACCAATATAATTTCGGAAATATATAATATATGAGTGTATATTAAATAGGCTTAACATAACCAATCAATGCCAACAGATAAGCCGCCAAGTTAATCTGTCTAATATGATTATTCTTATGAATTCTATTGCTAGTCAGGCATACCATTTACCAATCGATAATACCGGACGGAATGCCGCCAAAGGATGTAAGATGTCAATCACTCTCCCGTATAATAACCTCCACCCCCTCCCCTAGCCTTTACCTCTCGTCTTCCGGCCGCTCCCTCCTCGCTACCAATATATTTCCCTCAGATGTCACCCCTCGTCACTTAACCTATCAAAACTCGTCACTCAACTTGTCAGGACTTGTCATTGGCTCACCAGCGTATACCTTATCTCCTTCTATCTTTCTCTCTTCTGAGAAGATATGAATGTGGGGAAAACTTTGGGAACTATCTTGCGCCATTAGACTTTACACATTTCATAGAAAACCAATATTATTTTTATACAAAAGGTAGAATTGAGAGAGAGAGTAAAATCTGTTCACCGTAGGAATTGTTTTCTGAAAGGCCTTTTTCTCTACCAGAAAGCTATTAAATAGTAAGATATTGGTAGGAAAAAAGACCTTTCAGAGAGTAATTCCTACCGTGAATGGATAATAGTTGATAATCCCTCATTGGTTTTACTTCAGCACTTCAGACATTAGCTTCTCAGTCTTCATAACTCATGTTGCTAAGCCTAAAGTGTTTAAAAGAAAACCCAGATGCTTAGTGTAAATCTTTAGACAACGGTTGATAAAATAACATTCTTCATCAACTCTAGAACACTTATTGGAACAGATAACATTCCATTCCTAAAATATGATAAAAATAAAAGACCTTTGCGAACTAGCTCAACACCAGAAGCCATAACAGTAATCTCCCTACGAATGGTAATGCAATTCACCCTCTTTTCACTTCATTGATGACTCAAAACCACATCGACCACATCCAACCTCAATATCCTGACAATGTTTGACTCCCACCTACCATCCTTTTTCCCTACTTTAAGATAGTCATTTGTATCTTTTCGTTCTCTCTCTCTCCAGCTATAAACCTGACAGGACTTGTCTATTATCCTGCAGATCCCCACCATCTCATGTCATCCAGGTAAGGATGTTGTCCACACCAACCTGGAGTTATTAATCGTCATAAACACAACAGTTTCAAAGATGACGTGAAGCACTCTTCGAACTTTGGTGTGGTCATCAACCTAAGAGTGATTGTTATTACAATATCCGCGATGTTATCTTCTCGTTATTACAATATCCGCGATGCTAGCTGCTCAAGTCCGAAACCAAGCAATCTCTGAATCCTCTCTTCTCCTATCAAATAGAAGAAGTGATGATTAATATTACAATATTATAACATGAAGATTAGGGAAAGATGAAACATAAGCGAAATATACAAGTTTAGCAAATCAATTTATTTAAATTTAAACACGTCAATATTATTATATATGGTTTAGATAGATATTTGATTAAACAGTCCTTTATTAAATAAGATAAGTTAAATCAGTTACCATAGATGTATACATCCCAACAGGGAAGAATTACAGTAAACACCTAGGCGACTAGGAATCAACATAAGTAAGGATGAGGCTATTGTATAGTATAGTAACGCTTCTAATTAGGACTAACGCACATTCTGCTACGAAGGAGAGTCTGCCTCAACACAGCGACAATATAAATATAAAACAAATACTACTTTAAGGTTATGCTACAATACATAACTATCCAGCTTAGTCATTACTAGACTAAGACCTGAAAGGTATATACAAGAATTAAAGTTAAATTATAGTTAATTATATCAAACTCTATATTATATCAAGTCCTAATTTTAAAGAGTTACTACGATGGTAATTAAATGAGCTAGCTAGCAAGAGTTGACTACATAGAGAGATACGAAACACTAGAAGAGGAACTATTATTTTACAAATAGTAAATGGTGAGCTACCAGGAATCTAGGCTGTAAAAATACTATGGCCGGTCTATTCCCAATTGGTACTGCCTGGACATTCAATAGTATACTTATACTTCCAACATATCTAGGGCACACTACAACTAGTGCAAACAATTAATGTATTAACAAATACAAACGACGCCTGAAGGGGGCCGGAGACTATGCACTATCTCCGCGGGCCACTACTACGAACTAGTAGAGCTTCCACAAGCTGCACACCGAAAATAGTTACATAAAAGATAAACAATATCAGTCACATACCTAATTAGATCACTGAACAAGGCGTTAGATAACCTGATTTCCACCATTAAGCTATCCTAAGCATGGCCATATAGTTTAGGGAGTCATGACTTTTCCCAAGAATATAACACCATGTCTTATGGACATAGATAAGGAAGTCAGAAACGGTGCCATACTAAATCATATCCTATGGACCTAGATAATTTGAGCATTAAGATCATCATTCAAAACTATGTCTTATAAGCATAGAAAAACAACTGAGGAACTCTGACAAACAATATTATGTCATATGGACATAAAAAAGAGTAAAAACTCCAACCAACAAAACCATGCCTGATGGGCACAACAAAGTCAGAAACTCTGGCACAAAAACTATATCTTAAGGACACAGTAAAAGAGTACTAAGACTCTTAACGTTTTTTCCTAATACAAATACTCATAGTGGCTGCCGTAGCTACTTCTGCGATGATGAGGTGAAACCGACGTCTCACACATTGCGATCACCAGTTGGTTAGTCCGCTGAATTAGGATTACGTGCAAGAATTTCCTCCATCGAATTGATACAATAGAATACAAAATGTGTAGCAAACGCAGATGCAAAATAGCATGCTCTAATGCACCCTGAAGGGGAGCACGAGAGAAAATTCCAACACTTACCAACCAATTGGTCACACCGTGTGGTTTTCGGATTCTAAACGGACGCGTTGTCGCATTTCGCGAAGTTACTGAAACAAAGAAAAGCATATTATTAATATTAGTGGGAAAAAAAAATGGGGGAGAACTGAATAAGGGTTTTTTAGAGTTACGTGCGCAGACACTACTCTATGGGGGGGCTGGGTGAGAACCTCCCAAACCACTGTTGACACATCTCGCTTATCCGGGCAGGGCTTTGGGACGTCGATGCAACCCTCCAGGATCAATGGCACCCTCCAGGGTCGATGACGTAATTCTCAAGCCCCTGGATAAGAGGATTGGTGGCACCGTTAAGTCTGTCGTAAAAGGACTGCGCCAGCTTCTGGAAGTGGTCCTTGATAGTAGGCATATCCAGGTCGTAGTGCAGAGTCATATTCCGAACATACCAAGGTGCATTCCCAATGATCCTCAGACACATGCTCTGGAAAGCCTGCATCCTCCTCATACGTATCGGCCAGGTGGCCCCAAGCGGGACACGCATAGTCGAGGATTGGTCTGAGCAACTGCTTGTACAGTGTCAGACCATTCCTAGTAGACAGGCACCTACGCCTACTAAGCAGTGGGCATAGGACTCCAAACCTGTGCCTCGCCTTTCTTAGTCGCTCGGTACAGTGCAGTCGCCAGGTCTGCTTGGTGTCCAGCGTAAGTCCCAAGTACTTAACACTGTCCGCCCATCTGATCTGCTCTCCAAACAGCCGGAGTGGGGCCGGTCTGTAGAACTTTCATTTCCATGTGAAGAGCACTGCGGTGCTCTTCTCCACGTTAATACTTGTTTTCCAGGTAGTCAGCCACCCCTCCAACTGCGTCAGGTACGTTTGGAGTCACCTCTCCACCAGCTGCCCTTGCCACCACTCAACTACTAGGGCTGTGTCATCCACATACAGTGCCAACTTGGTGTCTGGGGATTTGGCAATGTCGTTTACATAGAGACTGAAGAGCACTGGGCCCACAAGGGAACCCTGCGGCACTCCAGCCCGAATTCTTCTGACTTGGGATGTGGCGTTCCCAAAGGTAGTGGAGAAGGTGCGGTGAGAAAGATAAGATTGAACAACCTTAACAAGGTAGAAGGGCAGGTACAGGGAGAGGAGTTTGAAAAGGAGACCTTCATGCCAAACACGGTCGAAGGCTTTTGCCACGTCGAGAAAGACAGCATCAGTAGGCCTGTTGATGTTGAAGTTCCTCGTGACCTGCTCCACGAGCCGGACGAGTTGGTGAGACGTAGTGTGTCCCGCCCGAAAACCGAACTGCTTGTCCACCAAGATGTCCACCTCGCAAACATGTCGGGTCAGTCTCGTCAGTAGAAGTCTTTCGAACAACTCGCCCAAACTGTCGAGCAAGCTGATCGGCAGGTAAGACGAGGCTAGGGCCGGCTCAGTCAGTAGAAGTCTTTCGAACAACTCGCCCAAACAGTCGAGCAAGCTGATCGGCAGGTAAGACGAGGCTAGGGCCGGCTCCATGCCAGGTTTATGAAAACAGAGGACGTTGGCGTGCTTCCAGAGCTCGGTGAAGTGACTCAGGAGCAGGACGGCGTTGAATAACTCCACGAGGAAGTTAATTGCCTCCAAGGGCAGCTTTCTGACGACCGCGTTATTGATACCGTCACGTCCGGGGGCCTTGTTTAGTCTTAGAGCGGCTAACGCATGCTACATTTCTTTCACGTCCGTGGGTTCAGGTTCATCCAAGGGTCTGTACGAGACCGCACCGATGACTTGATCCACGTGCGCAATATGCACCGGGTCTGACGGGTCGTCAGTCAGTACAAATTGCGCCTCTAAGTGCTCAGCGAGAGCATCGGCCTTCTTCTGGTCGGAGTTGGCCACCCAGTTGCGACCCACAATAGACGACCTTGGTGCAGGGACCCTCATTAAGTTCCTCGTCATGCACTACAGGGACCTGTCCTGTACGCACAGGCTCTCAATCTTGTCCTCCCAGACATTGTTCCGGTATTATTGGACCATCTTGCGAACCGCATGGACTTTGTGGCTCCAGTTGGCTTTGTCCACCGGGTCCTTCGAGATTTGCCAAGTCCTCCTCAACCAATTTTTCTCCCGGACGTGCCTGAGGATAGAATCGGGCAAATAAACCTGTGGCGCCCTCTTAGGATGGTGCCTCGGCGTCGAAGCTTCAAGCGACCCCTTGATGGCGGAAGTTATGAACTCCGCACCGCGATCGATTTCTGCTGCTGTTCGAAAGGTAGGGGTGGGTCCCAACCTCTCTCTCAACACATTCGTGAACTTGTCCCAGTCAGTGCGCTTAAGGTCAGGTNCTGTTCGAAAGGTAGGAGTGGGTCCCAACCTCTCTCTCAACACATTCATTGAACCTGTCCCAGTTAGTGCGCTTAAGGTCTGGTATTTCGGGGGCTCTATGAAGGACACTGCGCGTCCGAGGTTCACAAGAACGGGATTGTGAGCCAAGTCTATCTCAGCTAGAGACTTCAGCACCAACCACCTTTTGATCCCTCTGGAGACAATGAAGTTGAGGACGTCCGGGAAACCAAGGGGATTGTGAGGGAAGTGGGTAGGGTTTGGGGGGCTGGAAGCCACCAAGCCATGTAAATCTATGACGTCACAGAGCAATCCGCCGTGAGCGCACATAATCCTAGAGCCCCATGAAGGATGCTTAGCGTTGAAGTCACCACCGATTAAAACAGTCTTGGTACCTCGAAGCAGCACCTCCCTGTCAGCCCTCGTAGCCTGGTTGAACCAGTGGTAGGGAAGGAATTAGATGGAAATAAGTCGTACTGGGCCGGTAGAGGTCACCAGTTAGATAGCCGCTGCTTCCATGTGTTGGAGGGGAGGAAGCGAGATGACGTGATGGTCAAGGCCCCTTTGGACCAGAGACCGCCGTCCCACCCCTTCCCACATCCCCTGATTGGTCTGTCCGATGGCAGATGAACTATGCTAATGAAAACCTCATTGCGGAACGCAAGTGGGTTTCTACCAACAGCATTACATTGACACGATGCTTTGCCAGGAAACTTTCAAGCTCAGCTTTCTTCCCCGCGACTCCGTTGGCGTTCCAGAGTGCGACCGTGAGCTTTTTCAGCACTGGCGGTCCTCTATTCAGGTGTACCACCATGAGAGACCAGGTAGAGGATGATGTGCTCCATGACCAGGTGGCCACGGTTACTCCTCGGAGACTCCTGGACCTTCCTCAAGAGACTCGATGAAAAGTCCCATGGATCCAGTCCCGGAATGCCCTTGAGAAGCTCAATGCAAATTTTGAGCTTTGCAGCATCATTCTCTGTGGTAGGCTTGGGTGTGGTGGTGGTATGGTCGACAGGGGTAGGATTTGGGAGTGGAAGGAAAGGGTTGGAAGGGTGCAAAGGGGTGGGGAAAGTGGTGCAGGGTATGGTGGAGGGGAGGGTCTGGATTGGGAGAGGAGCTGTCTTGGACGGGTCCTCGACCGAGAGGGATGAACCGGATGCAACAGGTTCTGGTAGGGTGGCTTTGGCAGGTGCCTCGGCCTGAGGTTGGAGGGGTTGGTCTCCCTGACAGCGCACTGGCGAAAGATTGCACCAATGGCTTTGGTGTCGGAGCTGGAATCACTGTCACCTTACGTACCGCAACGTTTCCCGAGGGCTTCTGACCTTCGCTTAGGCCATCTGACCTCCATTCCTGAGCCTTGGAGGAACGCCGAGGAGTGGGCTCCTGAACAGTGCAGGCACTTCGGGGGAGATCGTCTCTCGTCTAGGCACCCGCCTCTCTGGTGGTCACCCTCACAGAACCTACACCTAGGATTAGCGCGTCAATCCCTCCACACATGCTCAAACCAGAAGCAGTTATTACTCTGAACCGGGCTTCCGGGAGACTTGTACTTCTCAACCCTGACGCGGAGCCCGCATAGGACTGATATGGAGTACAGCCTTGCGATGTACTCCCCGGGAGTCAGAGAGACAACGAAGTTTGGCAACCACTGCCTTTCTCCGGTCCTCTGATCCCGTTTCCACTGGGAGAGCATCTGGGTTACAGACTTCACGGGGAAACCCATCTCCACCAGCTCTTCCTGGATGTCGCCAGGGTTTGTCCGTGTCAGAAGTCCCTTCACCACGACCCTGACCAGTCGCTCCCGTCCAAGCTCGTAGTACCAATTCTAGATCCCCAAGCTCTGCAAGAACTTCTGAAGTGCGCGGTAATCTTCCTCCGACCTGCACTGGAGGTGCACTCGATCCCCCGGCTGCCTGACCACCTCCACAGGCTATATAATCTTGGTTCATATGGCCCTCGCCACCTCGAAGTAGTCCTCCACATCACACAAGATGATGGGAGGGATCTTTCCCTTGGCTTTGGGAGAACCACTAGTACCAGGATGAGGTGAGCCACAGCTTGCGTTGTTAACTTTAGGTTTCTGCCGCTTCCCACCTTTACCCAACGCTGGCGCACCCTAGCCCGGGCCACCGTTGTCTCCGCTTTCATCACCAGAGCTGCTGCATAAATGGTTAGGATTGCCCCCGTTAGCTTCCTGGTGTTGCCGGCCTTAACCCTTCAGCGGAGTCTTACGGTCTGAAAACCCTCAGACTCATCATCGGACCCCTGGCTCGACTCATCACGCATCAACAGGAGGTCTGGTCCTGAAGACAGTCCTTCCACGACCATGGAATCGCGCGAAGCGTGTGACCCGGTCTTCCGAGTCTGAAGAAAATTCAGCTGGGCGTTTCTTGCTTACCGACACCCCTTGGCGGGATGTGTTGGAGTTGACGCGGGTATTTGAGGCCCTTGCGCTAACGCATGCGTCGGTGCCGCTTGCAGTGGTCTTTACCGTCGAAAGGCGCCTAGGCTACCCCTGGTCACGGCTTCCTTTGACACCTTTAGGTTTTCACCCATCGTGCTGGCGGGAGCTTTCGCCATCTTCCCCGGTTTGCGGGCTGTCAGCCCTGAAACAAAATTTGTAGCGAGGAATGACAGTTTTATACAAACAGAACTGACGTCTTCGGGGAGGGTTTTCACCCGGACACAAAGGGGGAATTGCGCCAAAGGACAACTAACGCTCGTAGACGGTGCGAAGAACAAAGAGAAACAGCTCTGCCATTTCGTCGAAGTGGGGCCTGCGGGTGAGATGTCATTCTGTTGATCCTTCATCAACAATCAGCTGGGGCATTTTCCAGAAGTTTGGGCATTTTATGGCAACACGAATTTACCGTGAGTTAATATTTGCCACACATTATTAGAATTTATTAGTTCTTGTGTTCATCGTGTTAATCATATGTATGGTATTTTGAGTGTACGTGTTAATCAGGAGGTTTAACATGCTACTCCTTCATAAACGTGTCAGTTTCAAAAACTCTCTTCAATTTTCCATAACATTCAACATTTATAACTTTGAGGTCTAACACCAAGTATATTCATTATAAATGATTTGGCAGCCAGCTTTCCCCTGATTCAAAGAGTTAACGATAAATTCTCACTCCTTAATGATGTAATCTATATCTTTGATTATGAACAATCCTATTAATTCTTAGAAATATATATTTACAATAAGCATCACATCTACCCATCATCTTGAAAAATGAATGGGCTAACGTCAAATATTTATTAGGGTGGGCCGAAAAAGGTTTTTTATTTATTTTTGATCTGCTATACCACAGAAAACTTGCCTCATGTAGATTTTAGTAAAATAAAAAAAGAAATAAGAAATCGACTGATATCTTCCGGTCGCGCATCACCCCCGACATTTAAAAAATTGAC
Source organism: Timema bartmani (assembly GCA_902151455.1). Classification (NCBI taxonomy): domain Eukaryota; kingdom Metazoa; phylum Arthropoda; class Insecta; order Phasmatodea; family Timematidae; genus Timema; species Timema bartmani. The sequence continues at coordinate 13,793 of CABFWB010006412.1, forward strand.
CAATTTCAACAATTTTGCGTAATAGAGAAAAAAAAATTATATGCAAGTTAAACTTTTATTATAGCTTTAGATAAGTAAAGAATATCACAAGAAAAATAAGTACGTTAATAAAAAATAATGAATATTTTTATCAATCATTGGTTGCGCATTGCGCTTAGAAATTACATTATTTACGTGAAAACAGCAAATTTTACATTTTGTCATTTAATTGAGTATATTAATAGTAATGAACTATAGTATTATGACAATAGTATTTTACTCCTTCTTTTCAATACTTACTAATTTAAAGTGTGATTTGTTGCAAAACTTAAGCATTATGGATTTTGACAGGAGATCTGTTCTAACTAATCCATCACGGACTTAGCTCCGCAGACTTTCTGTGACGCTTCTGTCATCAGCTTGACCCACCGCTCAACTGCTTGAGTGTGACAAGGAAACAAGTTGGAACTCCAGTAAAATGCTGTGCCTAGTTGTATAATTGATGTAATGTGCTCATAACTTACTTTTAGAAACAAAGGGGGCGGCGATATTTTGCACAAACTCCAATGAATCATCTCGGTGTACTCCGTAGCAGAGAAGTTGAGTTTTGGCGTCATGAAGCTCCTAATTGTGTTTCCCTTAGGAACCGTGTTTCTTGCCTTAAAAATTCATTGGAGTCCTAGCTCTCTTATATGCTTTCTTTCATCTACAATCATACTCAAAAGAAAATTTTTGGGGGAAGCAAAAAATGCGTTACATTCAATCACTGGGTTTATAAGTTGAAGTAAATGTTTAGGTAGGTACCGCATTGTTTTAATAGCTTCAAACACATACTTAGGACCATCTGTAAATTACTTACTTTTCCTTATACTAAACCACACAGGCATGTAGGACAAGATAAAAAACTATTATCTTAAGTACATCTGAAGAATTTATCACACACTCACGTATAATCTGAGTGCTCTGTTGGCCGTAGTTAGCCATCTTGAGTGTGAAAAAGGGCCGGGATCACGACCAGACAAATCTTCTGGACATTTTCCTGATTTTACTACAGTACTAATTTCATACAGGTATTGCTGATCTTTGCTGAGCACTTTCCAGTTGATTTCAGGAATCATCCACTGAATACTTTGAAAGTTTATCACTGGAAGTTTTTCACAACCACTAAGATGTGTGCCAATTGAACCACAAAAGGATTTAGACCCGGTAGTTTCACCATCAAGACTTTAAAATAAGTGATGGAATTGCAATTCATTAAAATGAAGGAGCCCCCCC
>CABFWB010006412.1:15053-33621 GCA_902151455.1 Timema bartmani
GTCTCACCCCCCTACTGTAGTGGTCTTTTCCCATGTAGTTCAATCAAACTAATTACTCCACTTTTCCTGCCAGTGTTAGTTACTGTACAGTCACACCCAATTCCATCTAGTTCATCAAGGGTAATCCCAATTGTAGAGAAATGAGAAAAAATGCTAGAAGCAATAGCACTGTAAGATCCCGAAGAGGGCTAATTTTAATTAATTTTAGGTTTTTTGAGTGCATTGCGCGACTGGCAAGTCAAAGTTTATACAATATTTTGATGCTTAGAGTTATTCACTTAGCCATCTTGTACTAATTCCACACTATAACAGATCGACCATATCATGGCCTACTCTACACTAGCGGTTAAAACGCTAGCAGTTAAAATGCTAGCAACCACGCCTTTGAATGAAACCCTTGTTATCAAGCTAAAAAATAAGTTTTCGTCTAGACCAGCGTTTTGACCACTACGTCTGGTGGCGTTAAAACTGCCTTGCGGTAGAAACGCGAATCGAACTACACAAGGCGTTAACAGGCAGTTGTGCCTCAACAAGTCTTTCGGCAGGAATAATAAATACTCTTCCTCAAGATGGTATCACGTTTTGCAATATTTTCATTCACTAAACCAAGAAGTTCATCAAATGAATCCACACACATTCTATAGTACAAAAAATAACTTCTCTGAATACATTCTGTGATTCATAAACACAATATAAAACTGTCCTGTTGAGAGACGGTTCGATAGTGTGGGGTGAGTCCACCAACGTCTCTGTTGACGAGTTTTTTTAATTTATTTTTCAAGTTTCCTCCAACAAAATAAGTCCCGCAATACTGCCGGCCTGTAAAATGTCCATTTTAAACCATTCTGCACAAGTGGAAGCAACAACTGCGGCATTTAAACCACTAGAGTAGAATCAGTAGCGTTTTGATAGCTGTTTAACCGTCTCGTTTTGACAATCAGGTTTAGATTCAAGATTTCGGGGGCGTAAGCTAGCGGAAAAACCGCTGCGTTTTAACCGATAGTGTGTAATTGGCCTAAGTTTGACACATTTAAAAAAATTAGGAAAATTAGTTAAATTTCAGTAATTTTTACAAATTTCTAAGGTAATGCACGACCGGAAGATATCAACCTATATTTTATTTCTTTATTTAATTTTACTAAACTGTACTAGAGGCAAGTTTTCCCTGAAATAGCGGACCAATATATTATTTTTTTTTGGCCCACCCCAATATATATAGTACATTTAATCAATATTAGCTTAAATTAGAAAATCCTTTAAGGTGTGGCAGAAGGGAGCGCGAGTAATTTTACAGTTTTTATAGAATTATATTTTTTGGCCAAAATAAATTAAATATTTCTCCAGTAGCAACACAGAATTTAGTTTTCTGCACATGCTAATATCAACAGATCTTAAATATCTGTCAAGGGTGTCTTGGAATTTTGTCAAAACTTTTTCTCTTTATTTAAATAGTTTCGACAAAATTTCAGGACACCACTGACAGATATTCACGATCTGTTGATATTAGCATGTGCAGAAAACTAAACTCTGTGTTGCTACTGGAGAAATATATAATTTATTTTTGCCAAAAAATTTCAATTGTATAAAAACTGTAAAAATACTCGCGCTCCCTTCAGCCGCACCTTAAGACCATCTCCATTCATACTTACATGTAATTGTTATCCTTAAATATTCGTTCCTTTCATCATAGTGGAATAAGGACCTATATTCTAGACCTTATGTATAAACCATATGATGTAGGAATAGACGATGCAATATAAAAAAATACCTTTCTATCCTCACCCCCTACAGCTCTCCTCTCCATGACCAGTCGATTGCCAACGTCCTGACACTAAACAGCTCGACCTCATAACGAAGCGTTATCTTGGTGTAATCTCTAATACTAATCGATTCAAGTGAATGCTGATGCAGAATGATATATATCTTCTCATCCTAAAGTATAGTCTGAACGAAAATATTCTTTGCTCCTTATCTTAGAGAGTTCACTCCTAATTAGTCTTCTTGAGCGGAAAGCTAACGTCCTAATACTCGAGCTCATAACAATAAATTTGCATTCATTTACAACGCGTATCCTTAATCTCTAATACTATACACTTTTCACTTCTCTTGAAGATAAAGCAGATATATAATGGATTCATATTCTAACTATGCATACTTTCTACCACGCCTCTTCATCGGAGAAAGGATACTATCCACGCTTTTGAACAAGTTCAGACAGGTTTACTGTCATACAGAACGCAATTACTAGCGATGTATGTTTGCCAAGGCAGACTCTTGCAAGCTTTTGAAAATATTCCCTTCCTCTCTTGACAACTTCTGTCTGCATCATACTTGCTAGCCATTTAATCATCTGAACCTTATCTGGCATGAAACATATATTGAATTGTAGTTCATTGATCATATAGTATGTAATTATATGAATTTAGTCATACAGTATTTAATTATTATTCACACATCATGCTCAAAAGACAGATTATTAATCATATTTCATGAACCACATACATATAGTATACTTTGCCTGAGTTCCATACTCTATTTGGACTTAATCGTATCACTACATAATACTTACATTATATTTGACCACTGATCAAAGCTCTACATCATATTTAAACATCAGCTAAACATCGATCTGAGCTCTATATTATACTTAAATTTGATCAGTGATCTACATCATACGAGGGGGTATCAAAACAATTAGAGACTGGTTCTGTAAAATGATAACAGAGTAGAGCATGGGGATGCATGCGCTGGTGTGGCGAGCTGTGACCTTCATTTATCAGTAGGACAAGGGGCATCATTCTGTGTAGACCAGTGGCTGTGCTACTCACCTTTATTTGATGACGTGCACGGGTGCATTTGCGATTATATTATGGGCCGCAAACTTGAGCAGAGAGCGAACATCAAAATTCTGCGTCTTACTCAGAAAACCTGGAACAGAGACCTTCCAAATGATGCGGTAGGATTAAGGCAATAAAGCTACGAGCCATCCAGTGTGTTTTGAATGGCACTAGTGCTTCAGGAGCGGCAGAACGTCACTGAAAGATAAAGAGAGGTCAGGGTAACCTTGCACGGGAACAAGCCCGGTGATTGTGGGCAGAGTTAGGCAACTTGTGCGTGAGGATCACCATATGACCAATAAGAACATTNCCAAGTCTGTCAGAAACTCCGTCAACATGCTCTGGATGACCCAACCTTCATGTCAAGGATCATCACTGGAGACGAGAGTTGGATCTACGGTTACGACCCAGAGACCAAACAACAATATTCGCAGTGGAAGAACCTCAGATCTCCAAGACCGAATTTCCAGGTTTGTACTTGTGGAAGGTCGCCCTAACCTCTCTTCGTCCTCTAGTGACGTTCTGCCGCTCCTGAAGTACGAGTGCCATTCAAAACACACTGGATGGCTCGTAGCTTCATTGTCGTAAGCCTGCCGCATCATTTGGAAGGTCTATTTTCCATATTTTCTGAGTAAGACGTAAAGTTTGATGTTCACTCACTGCTCGAATTTGCGATCCATAAAATAATCGCAAATGCACCCGTGCACGTCATCAAATAAAGATGAGTAGCACAGCCACTGGACTACAGAGAATGATGCCATTTGTCCTACTGACAGATACAGGTCACAGATCATCACACCAGCGCACGCAGCCCCATGCTCCACTCTGTTTTCATTTTACAGAACCAGTCTTGAAACTTTTTGCTACCCCCTCGAACTTATGTGCACCCTTCGCCATACATAATACATTATATTTTATAGTTGATCAAAGCTGTGTTTCATACTTTAACAATATTTGATCTTAGATCAGAGCTCTACACCATACTTAAACAACACTATTTGAACATTGGTCTGAACTCTCCATTATACTTAAACTTTATCAGAGCTCTACATTACATTTATTCCGACGCCTTATCTCAGTTGGTAGCGCGTCTGACTACGGATCTAAGGGTCCGAAAAATGCATTATTGTTGAAATGTAGGTTTACCCTTTCACGGTGATGAATTAACGGCTGGATGTTATGTCTGTCTTAGATTTAATATTAGCGTAATTAGTACATAGGCGTATAGCCCAAACAGATAGTAAGACGTGGTGCTAAAAAAAATACATCATACTCAAACAATAATTGATCTTCAATCTGAACTCTCTATCATAATTAGACTAGATCACAGGTGGGAATGATGCACACATTATGAATACGGTTTATATCAAAAATATAATTTATGTTTGAACATAATTTTACCATTCATCCTATCCTTGCTTTAAGCTAAGACATAATTTAATCACTGTTCATACTCCTGCATGATACTCACATGACATTTGATTGACATTATACTCCATGATTCTTATAAAAATTTTGATCATTGATCTGAATCTTAACTAATACAGGGTTTAGAATCGTTAGTCTAACGATGAAATGACATAAACATAATGGGACCATTCAAGATAAGCTCATCTCGGCTGATTCCACAATGATGAAAACTTATAAAACATTTCTAAATATACTATCATTTAGGGTGAATGAAGAAATTACTGTAACCATACAAAGTAAGAGTGACACCTTGGTTGTTTACATCATGATTAAACATATAAGATATCAACCTAATGAACACAGATGGTGTCAAAACGTGAATATATATTGATAACTTGAACCATTCAAGCTAGGACTCATACCTTGGTCGAGCCATCATGATGACTAAGTGGTTCCACCATGATGAAAAATGATCCTCAACGTGATAAACATTCTTGGTAAGAGTCATCCGTTGACTGATTCCATCATGTATAAGATATTTGTCTATCCAAATGGTTAAAGGAGTAGATGTTTAGTTATAAAGTGTCACCCTCCCATTGTCAGGCATGATTACGTCAAACCTTCCCTATTATCCTCAGGTTGATAAGAAATAGATTCACATTATATTATATTGAACGCTACAGTGAGAGTCTCTTCTTTAGATCAAGTCCTAATAAACCAAGCAACCTGCACGTTTTATCATTACAAACTTCCTGTTAACCGAAAAGTTCCATAGCTCTTCCTACTCAAGTCCACCCTAATCCTCAGAGTATCCGGATGTTTCGATATTACTCTCCACCCTTGGTACGAGCAGCTATCATCCTGATCGGACAAGACCTAATACGACAGAGTATGAATGCACCCAACATACTGTTCCTTAAAACTCTGACCAAACATCATGATTACATATCTTTAACTTAGACCATGTGGGTACTAATTGGAAAAGATAAATACATTAATGATATGATCTTTGTATGACACCAAAAATATCATGATTGTTTTCCAAACATACGCACTTTGTCGAGATATGATTGCTGTTTATTTACTGAAATCCAATTTTTTTAAATTTTCTTCGAAGCTATAATAGACGGTATGAGAAAAATAGTGCAATTGTGTCGTACAATTTATTTAGCATGGATAATTTCTACCTAAGATGTTCACAGCTTCACAAAAACATTTCTCTGTTTGATGATTCTTAATTTCAACAGCAGTGACAATCATATTTAACATCATTTTGTTTAATTTCACTTCTAACACTTGCTTTTTTATTTCTTGATAGTTTTTAACCAAGATAAAAACTTAGGTAATTCAAATTTAGTAAAACACATCAAATTTTGAACTTTTTAAAGCACCGTTTCTTACTACCGGTTCAGGCTATGCGCTTTTGAACTTACTGTCACACTCTTAAAACAAATAACACATATTAACTTTATATTACTTCATATATACGTAATAATTAATAACACATTGATAGTTTAAATTCATGTTAATGTATATATTATTTAATAACTATTGACATTACAAAAAAAAGGCGACTGCTGGAAAGGAATGTAGGTGCGACCCATTACCTGCACAACTCTGTCTATGGCTTGATTTATAATGAAAAGTATATCACTCTCTGTTGGTGGTGAAAACCAGCTACCCCCCCTAAAAAGGGTTGGTCACCCCAAGCAGCTAGGGACCAAGGAAATGCTTTGATTGGTGGGGGTAGCAAGCTTTTAAAACTTTCCTTTGGAATCTCTTTATAATGTTTGAAGCTAGGAAGCTCTCCTCAGTTTTAGTGTACATCCGTTCTGTATTAAATAATGTATTCCAGTTTGGTTCAACTTTGTGTCTGAACTACAGTGGTGTCTATGCCGTGACCAATATCTCTCTCGTCTATTACAATCATTCAAAACACTATTACATCCTAAACAGTCTAACTTGAAGCATACACAACCACCTTGATTTTTAAATTTAATAATAACTTAAAATAAAGTCAAATACAATTATTTCTGTATCCGTTTTCAAAGACCTTGGTACTAATAATTATAGCTTTTTCCCACTAATTAATTATATTTAGTAAAAAGTTGAATCACTTAAACCTAATCTTTATGATGTTTTGATGATTTTGAAAATACTAGTTAGCACCAAGGGCACCCATAGGGTGTTCCAAGGACGGGGTGGATAGGAGTCCCATTTCCAGGGGTGTGGCTGCAGCCCCCTCCTCAGAAAACTTCAGGAATTTAACCTCGTGAGAGGGAATTTTAGAGTAGCTGAACATAATTCTAAGCTAATTATATGAGTTTCAAGAGCCAATTTTCGCAAGAAAAAAAGTTTCTGAAAATAAACAAAAAATAAAATTTAGTTGTGGCTGAACCCATTGAAATGAAATATAATATTTTTTACAAGTCTATTGAACACAACAAATGAAAAAGAAAGCTGTTTAAGAGGCAATGGGAGCAAATCAACATTTTATTATTTTGATCTGCTAACTCGGATATTGATGATACTAAGTTGTTAGTGGCAAGTTGCAGCCAAATGACAAATACATTTTGAATTTTTCATAAAAATTAACAGGAAAAAGTAGCTATTGCCGAGCGATAAGGGGGTCTGGCGCAGCACCGATATTAATATTTAAAGTAACCAATGAATAACTGAATGAAAATATCTGTGACGCCTGTGGAAAAATTGAATTAATTTTACAGTTTATTCATCTATTGTTGTATATGGCCTTCTATCTAGTTTAAAATAACATATAAATAACTAATACACTAAATCTTAACGTTTGTGTTTATGACATTTTCTCGAGAAAATCTCTGTTTTATACAAATTTATTGATGTTGACTCTGCTTTTATACCTATGGTCCATGACTAGATTTATCGTCCAAAATATATCTTGAATTATCTCACAGGATGAAGGGATACGCACTATCCAATGAAATTTGTGTGTACAGATACTTAGATAGAAAGTAGCTGTTTAAACTTACATTTTTTATTTGTTTGAGATATTTAACGTGAACTTTCTGAACCGACTTATTATATCAGCACACGATAACTTTCTATGAGCGAGAGCAAAAGAGCCCACTAATTTTTACCGGGAAAGCTATTTTCACATACCTTCCAGGGTTCTTTTACAAACCACAGTCGACATGGGACCGACGGTTTTACTTCCCCTCCAAAGGAAGTTGTGCTACGGATTTTTATCACTCAATAAAAATCCGTTGACCTCGGCTGGGTTTGAACCCACGAACATGGAGTCCTGAGGCGAGCACTTTTCTCCCAGACCACCGAGTTCGACTAGAAACTTGTATATGTTAGCTAAATGTGTTTAACGGAAATATGATCGTGTGTGAGTGATTCAGTCTCGTGGATCGTTGTCTCTCTCTTCACTCTACTTGTGACGACCTTGTCTAAATGTTAGCAATGTAAGCCACATGTTGTTTTCTTCGTAAGAGTGTGATTGTCGAGCTTTATGGAAACACTACGTCCTCAGTCTCAACATGACGTTTACCCTTCACCAAATATACAAACATATTTGTATCCGCCATCCATGTTTATAAAGATTACTTTTACACTACTCAGAGATACATGGTAATACTATTTGTCTAATTGGACGGAAACTCACTCGTTTATATTATAACAATTTCCTATCTTTCAACATTATTAACAACAATGACTTTATCTTATTTCTTCGACATTATTCAATACATTGTACTTAAGATCCAGTTATTAAACAATGCTCAACAAAACAAAAGTGAATCTGTCCTTTTAATATTTTTTCATATTTTGCTTATACTTAATTTAAAATGAAATGCATTACAAATAGAAAGACGTTCGAAACATACAGGTATCGAAATCAAGAAATTATTGACAAAGATTTCATTGCTATTATTTAGAGAAAGTCGCATATATAATAATAATTATTCCTGTACGCCAAAGCATAGCCATGTTCTATTTTCTCTTCCTTCTTACCCTCATCATTGAGATTCCTATGTCAAAATTGATCCTTTTCTTTTCCCATTCCAATTCTTCATTTCCATAAAACACTCGACAAAGTGCAATAATGAAATAATATACACTGTTACAGAAACATTGAGAAAAACCCATTTCTCTATCCTAAAAAGCATTACAATCAATTTTAATAAAAATCTTAGATATATATTATTGTGTATACACAATTACTTATAGCATAAAAACTGTTGGTTTAGAAAATGCATTTCAACTAAAAGATGTTGATCTTTATTAGTTTTACAACTTTACAATGATAAGTTATTTCGTATCTTAAATAGTAGCGGATATATAGCCAAAAATTGGAAATGTCTGCTTATGTAAAATCTCTTTCATGGGAAAATGAGAGCTTCCATTTTGTTTGTAATGTTAATAAATTCCTAGATAAAAAACTTAATCAATTTGGTTAGAGTGGATTTCGATAAATTCGATTTTTTGTTCTATTTCTTTCTTTATTAAAGGGCCCTTAATTTTAGGGTTTGATATATGATTCCGAGAACCCCTCGGGGGGCCTTTAGCCCAATCGCTAGAATGGTTTCGGTTCTAGTCCTAGATAAAGACTAACGTCATCACGAAAACCACTTTTTCGGTTACAAGAGATCATGAAACGTCGACATTAATTTATCAAAATCTTGATTTTAATTTTTTTTTACGATCTTAATACTTATATATCCAAGTGCTAAAGTAAATAATGCTTAGTTGCACTAAAAACATGACGTCAATTTAATATTTTGTTGGATCTCATATCATAATGTCTGATCCATAGAGGTTTTGGACAGCTTCAACCCAAACGGGTTAATAAATCAGTTTAAATGAGGCAGATACTAATGAAATAAAAACACATTCAAATTAAAAATAATTTAATTCATGATACTTTTTTATTAGTAGTAATATTTACCAAACTATTTTATAATAAAAACAATGTCTCGATAAGACACGTTGAGTGAGTGAAGTGACTCAATAAGGCACGTTGAGTGAGTTAAGTGACTCGATAAGACACGTTGAGGGAAGTGGCTCGATAAGACACGTTGAGTGAGTGAAGTGACTCGATAAGACACGTTGAGTGAGTGAAGTGACTCGATAAGACACGTTTAGTGAGTTTAGTGACTCGATAAGACACGTTGAGTGAGTTAAGTGACTCGATAAGACACGTTGAGTGAGTTAAGTGACTCGATAAGACACGTTGAGTGAGTGAAGTGACTCGATAAGACACGTTGAGTGAGTGAAGTGACTCGATAAGACACGTTTAGTGAGCTAAGTGGCTCGATAAGACACGTTTAGTGAGCTAAGTGGCTCGATAAGACACGTTTAGTGAGTGAAGTGACTCGATAAGACACGTTGAGTGAGTTAAGTGACTCGATAAGACACGTTGAGTGAGTTAAGTGACTCGACTCGATAAGACACGTTGAGTGAGTGAAGTGACTCGATAAGACACGTTGAGTGAGTGAAGTGACTCGATAAGACACGTTGAGTGAGTTAAGTGACTTGATAAGACACGTTGAGTGAGTGAAGTGGCTCGATAAGACACGTTGAGTGAGTGAAGTGACTCGATAAGACACGTTGAGTGAGTGAAGTGATGAGAAACCATACTTGATTAATTTTACTTGTGGATTTTATAAGTGGTTAGCTCTCGGATTGATTTATGGTACCTTGTTAATTTTAAAAAGGTTAGACCACCTGGGTGTTTAGAATTTATAATACGCCCTTATATTTGGAAATTCGCATGAGGTACCCCACTTTAAAATAATTTTTTAAAAGATCGACCATTTTCATTTGGTTGTATAGTATCTAGGGTGACCTGGTAGTCTATGGGTAGGTGTCAGACTTCTGTACTGGGAGTCCGGGGCTCAATCCTTGGTCCCGGCACAGATTTATCTGATTGCCAAACCCTTCCTTCACCTCTGACAAGATGTGTATTAATCACAACTTGTGAATGTGAGGAATGCCAGACCTACCACCGTGGTTCAGACTCAAAGTTAAACTGTAGGTCCTCCTTTTCATCTCACAATCACCCTACCATCACACATTAGCGTAAGTGTGTACAACCCGAACGGATAGTAAGACGCAGTGCTAATAATAATAATAATAATAATAATAATAATAATAATACTATATCTAATCTTATTAACTTTACTATCCATGACTCATTTAGATTTTATTTTAATGAAGAATGGAAATATTAATGTTTTAGACAATTAAACAATAATTATATTGATCCATTAGTAATAGTCTTTAGCACTAAATGGTTTTATTTTATGTTGTGTGTAAAACTTAATCTTTAGCCGATACTTACTTTAAATTAATAAATATAGAATAGTGGTTTATATTGTATGGTTCAAGCAGCCTACAAAAATTCGCGTAATACAACTATTTTCCTTAATTCACTTACAGCTTTCTTCAGAATACACAGTATTGATAGTATATTATCTTTCCCGTTTTTTGCTTTGACTGACAAGCCGATGCGAATTTTAATAAACTGTCAGTAGCAAGAAGTAACTATCGTTATAGAATCTAGAGTATGAGATCATATCGACGATACTGGCTTGAAATTATGTGAGGAATCTAGGACCAATTTGCGAAATGTTCACTTACATTGGACAGAGCCAAAGATAAGAAACAAAGGTAGCTATAGTACTTTCCAATTCTAGGGATTTCTCTAAGAACATGTATAAAATTAAATGAATCCTTTAGCTACTTCAGAGAGGAACGCGTTCGGATTGAATAGGCCTATTATGTATGTGCGCTCGACCAGAAAACTTAATAATATTCTAGAATATTTCCATCGATATCTTATAGCTGTGCTCTTAAGGTGGGAGTTAAAATTGATGAGCAAAGTATGACACATATTTGTGTTGTTTATGAAAGTAAATTTTTAAAATATGAGATTTAGAGTATTTTGGAGTTAATATTAAACACTCACTTTTATTATTGTTCTAAGGTTAAATTTTACTTTCGTATCACTATGTTTAGACACTGTACATGTATGTTTTGATCAAAAAATAAAAATATTTCACCTTTGTTATTTTTGGCCACATCTTTTTATACTATTCTCTTCCTCAAACCCCATATCCAACCCAGTGGCGCAGGAACGTTTTTATTTGGGAGGGTAAAAATAATCATGTAAGGGATAACATTTTTGAGATTAAAAAATACCAGGGAAATGTAATACAGCTGTCCCTCGCACGACGTGAGTGATTGGTTCTGATAAATAATCGCGTAACATGAAAACGCAAGTGAATTGATTTTAACCTGGGTGAAATAGGGATTACTCCAAAGAAAAAAAGTAAATAAAAACATAAAACTTGTAAATTAATGCAATTTTAATTAATTTATCTAACTTGCACAATGCTATAGGTAGCCTACACCTATTGTCAATCTTCAATCCCCTGAAATTTGTAAACAAACAAAAATTTTAATTAATTCATCTAATTCATACAATGCTACAAATACACCTACTCTAAACCTTTAACCGCATGATAAGTTAACTGGATTTGGCAAACTGGGATTATCACTAGCTTGTTCTTTACGGTAGGCTCCTGCTCTCTTGACGGCCCTTGGATGGGAAGATCTTGCTCTCTTGAAGGCCCTGGGACTGTAAGTTCTTGCTCTCCCGAAGGCTCTGAGACGGTAGGTTCTTGCTCTCTTGATGGCCCTTGGACGCAAAGCTCTTGCTCTCTTGAAGGCCCTGGGACCATAAGCTCTTGCTCTCTTGAAGGCCCTTGGACTGTAAGCTCTTGCTCTCTGGAAGACCCTGGGACGGTAGGCTCATGCTCTCCTGAAGGCTCTGAAATGTTAAGTTCTTGCTCTCTTGAAGTCCCTGGGACTGTAAGCTCTTAAAGGCCCTTGGATGGTAGGCTCTTGCTCTCTTGAGGGCCCTGGGACGGTAAGCTCTTGCTCTCTTGAAGGCTCTTGCCTGACAGCTCTTGCTGTCTTGAAGTGCCCTGAGTCGTTAGACTGAGGATTTTCAACTTTTTTTTGATGAAATGGTCAAGATTCAGCTGACGGGTAGCATTTTTCCTCTCTCTATGGAGTGCTTTGAAGCAAGTCAAAAAACTCAATCTTTCTGGCAACTTTGGCACTTCTATCCATGTTAGGATCATTCTCTTCAATGATTCTAATTGCACTGTCATTGTGTTAACAAAATTCAGCAATTTGTTTTGTTGAAGATATTTGATAAGCTCAACAACATAAGGCTATTCCTCTTCATCCTTTATGCCGTTCTCCATTTCTAGAAGATCTTCATTGGTGAGTTATATTGAGTGCGATTGGAGCTATTCATCTACATTTGCCTGGTCTACGTCCTCAAATCCAACATCTTGCTATATCAACGATGTTATGTCTTGAATTGGAAAGCTCGTGTTCAGGATCAAAATCATGAGAATCAGAAACTGCAGGCCAAATATTTTTCCAAACTCCCTTCATACAGGACTGTTTAACGTCTGCCCATGAATCTCCAATGTTGTCAATATCATCGCCCTAGCAACAAACTGTACAGTAAAGATCTTTGTTCTCACTGGAATGTGCGTGTACAAGGTGACGTCACCACCGCACAGGGTGACTGTGGAATTACAGCCGACAATGTGTTATTTTTATTATTTCTTAATCGTGTTATAGCGAAAACGCGTATAGTGAGATCGCTTATAACGAGGGATACCTGTATTTAACGGTCCCATTGTGCATTTTCCTTATTTATTTTAGTCATGCCAAACATTAGAATTAATATACACAAAACAAATTAAGAAAAATTATATCTGATGTGGCTTAGCTAAAAATTATGAAACACCGAAAATTAAAGTAGGTTTCCATATACCTTTGCCCTATATTCGTTATTAGCTATAAGACCACTAAATAATTTTGCCATTTTCAGGTTTGTTGAGCCTCTAAGGGTATGCATTCAGCAGAAACAGGTGATTTAGTCTACGTTACCCCATCGTGCAGCGAGGATAGTTTTTTTTTCATATAAGCATTGAAAAACTTCTTTCTGTAATAGCTGATATAGCTGGTATCACTATTAGAGTTTTCAAATAGTGTGTGCTCCAAGCACATTTTATTTTTGTTATGTTACCTTAGTGTGAACTTTTTATCTTGCCTCAACAAGATCTTTACATTATCTAAAAGTTTAACTATAGTATTTTGGGTGGGTAAAAATGATACTTTTTACCCCCCTCAATTTTTAGGGGGGATAAAATTTACCCCCGTACCCCCCCGTTCCTGCGCCACTGATCCAACCTAACCCAACCCAACTCAACCTAACTTAACCTAAACCTCTGAACTTGATCTCCACATAAAAGGAACTTAGAACTTGACACGACAGCATAAGATCATATCCTGGTAGAGACGATTTCTACCCCGATACCAACATCTATTTCATAATGGACTTCTCTCCATCCATCTTTCCTACCCTCTCAGCCTGATATGTGTCCTTCAATCGTCCTAAGCCTCAAGTCCATGACCTCTTACAGAGCTCAGTCAGTTACCATATTTGATGATGAAACTTTCATCCTTGATCATATTGGATTAAGATCTAGTAACAGCACGAACCATACCTACATTAATACATACGACGTAAATATATGTATACAATACAGACAACAATATAATGTAGTATATGGATCAAATAAATACATACATACATATATAGCAATTGATAATCTACAGACCATCAATACAATATAATATAAACCATCAAATATATGTTTGTATGGTATATATAAATATGGTAAGTGACTGAGCTCTGTAAGAGGTCATGGACTTGAGGCTTAGGACGATTGAAGGACACATATCAGGCTGAGAGGGTAGGAAAGATGGATGGAGAGAAGTCCATTATGAAATAGATGTTGGTATCGGGGTAGAAATCGTCTCTACCAGGATATGATCTTATGCTGTCGTGTCAAGTTCTAAGTTCCTTTTGGGAGAAACTTTGGTCAGTTTATGTTGTGTCAGAATACGTTTGAGGGCAAGTCATCATCAATGAATGATGATCCTATGTCATGTAACTACGATAAATGTATTATGTGTATTGATAAACATATTAACTAAATGTTTGGCAAGTACTATGTAGGTAAAAGTTTCCAAGAAGCAGAGGTAGTTAATTTTCAAAGACTTGCAATGTGAACGAGCACTCCTGTAAATATCTGTGTTGTTATTGATAGAGAGATATGGCAGCATACCTGTTTGAGCCTGTTCCAAGGCAAGTGCAAGTGTTGTAAAGATTCGTCGGCAGGAGAATGAGGTGGAAGAGGTTAGGGTGGTGAGAGGATCGATCACTGTAATGTTTATAATCCCAGCAGTGGTCGTGCCGGTTAGAACTCCATGTCCGTGGCTGACAACATCATGTCCAGAGCTGACAGGACCAAACATTGTGAGGTTTATGGCATCTGTTCAGGGTGGACACCTTTGCTATCTTCACATTCACTGAAATACATAACGTGTAGAATTTAACTCTCTTTTTAAAAGTATTCTAATGAGTGGATAGGTCCCAGCTTGTTTATCTCTCTTTCTCAAAAGGTAATTATCTTTGAAGTAGTGAGATGTGAACAAGATGAAGATGAGTCACACAAATTCAGTAGTTCCATGTGAAATAGAATCCTAACACAAAAACTGGTGTGGCAGGGAGATAAAGGGGGAATAAAGGAAATAAATGGCATATTCTTACAAGGAAATGAGGGGGTGTTTACTATGGAAAATATAGCTAGTAGTATCGAAAAGGTAATACTACCCCACAAACTGGTGTGGCAGGGAAACAAAGGATGGAAAAAATGCATAACATTACAAGGAAACATGGTAATCAAACAAGTTCAGTAGTGGTATGAAAATGGTGCCTTACCACAAAAAAAACTGGGGGATATATACCGGCAAGGGCTCGAATTGTTGGGTTTGGAATCCGCCATCTTGATTATCAATCATGCTCATACATGTCCAGACATGTTAATATATATTTATTCATGTCACTCACTTATCAATCAATACATCTCTCAATAAATCAATCACTCAATTCATTCGTTAATCAAATATGTTCAGACTTTTCAAACATGTTCATACCTCTTCAATAGTAGAATGGAAATGACGTCCTTCCACAAAAAACTGGGGAATTCATCGTTATGGCGACTGGATGTTGGGTAAATAGGGGCCACTATCTTAAATTGTGACGCCCATTTTGAATGTTGACACCCATTTAAAATTTCAGTGGTGATATAGAATGTATATCCTGTCGGAACATGTCGGGCCCTGCATAAACCTGTTGAGACCTGTCGATGGTGGGTATCTTCCTAAAAATGTTGGCCCAGAAGTAATCTTTCTACACTACTCAACCTACTGCTTAAAAATTGTGATAGGCGACTTTAATGCAAAGGAAGGAAGGAAGGAAGGAAGGAATCTTAGACCTAAAATAAGAAACAGAAGCTTGTATGATGTCAATAATTATAATAAAATAAGATTGATAAAACTTTCCACATTTATGATCATTATTCTGAAAAGGACTTTCTTTAATCATAAGGATATTCATAATGAATATACTTGGACCTTCCCAGATGGTAGTACACATTATCAAATATATTACTTTCTGAAAGATATAATACATTATACAAGCTAACTGGATGCCAGGTCATACAGGGGTGGATATTTCAATTCACACCACTACTTTCTAATTGCAAAACTTAAGGAACATCTGTCAATAAAAAATAGAAAATCTCTTTGGAAAGCTAGAAATATATTATGTAGTTAAACTGAGAGATGGAGGCTGTAGGAATATATATAAAATTGAAATTTTAAATAGGTTTGTTGTCCTAGAGTGCTCACACGATAGGGAGGATAGCGCTCATCTAGATAAGCTGTGATCAATTGTCATGATTAATATTATAGATGTACCTAAGATGATTGTAGTTCTCTACAAAAAGAGTAGGAAGAAACAATGGCTTGGCAACAAAGTTCAATATTAATATTAATTGATTAGTATTTATTGTTTATAAATATGGTCACACAGAGAGCACAGATTAAGGAGGATAATTTAGAGATTATTTCGCAATACATAATATATAACCTAAAATACAAGTTTATTTTGTTCTTAGAGGAGGGAGAATGAATTGTGTATGTTAAGGAGAGGGTGTATCTCATTGGAAAGGAGGGGTAATGAATTGTGTATGTTAAGGAGAGGGTGAAGCTCATTGGAGAGGAGGGGGAATGAATTGTGTATGTTAAGGAGAGGCTGTAGCTCATTGGAGAGGAGGGGGAATGAATTGTGTTTGTTAAGGAGAGGGTGAAGCTCATTGGAGAGGAAGGGTGGGTGGAGTATTTGTTGGGGTGAGAGGTGTCGGTTGCTAATTGGAGCAGGTAAGTGCTGCTGGCCTATGCCTCTATCACCACTGGTCCTCCCTCTTGGTGTGAGAATATCTGTTGTTATCATATTCTACTGTTCTTGTTTCTCTTCTTCTATCCGCTAGATACCACTTCAGTTCAGATAGTGGGACCAGAAGGGGGTGAAGGTGTCTGGTGGGATTGATCCCTTATAGCTGGTGCAATGAGAACTCCTGTTAAAATATTGACGATCAACTAACCGTTGAAAACCTACCAAATATTAACTCTTGTTTTGAACGAATAAAAGAGAATTACGATTCTTATGGCAATTGGTTTCACTTATTTTATTTAAAAAAACTATTCAACAATACTAGTAAACAAGAATAAAACGCCATACTATTGCATCAAGGTTGTATCAAAATATAAGTGACAATTCCAACATCCTCCGACCTTGAGTTCACCTCTCAGTTAAACTAAAAACATAACATTTACAATAATAATTTACTTGTTGGTCGTACTCTCCTGCCACTATGTGACGTAGTAATGGGTGGGCCATCAGAATGTTTTTACACTGCAGGGACTGTAGACTGCTGACTTCAGTCTTCTGAAGATACCTCCAGGGCATATACACGAACAAGCCTCAAAAGTTATCCCTAGGTAGTCTTGAGTCGCGCTAGACGTACTGATCCTCCGTACCAGGCTCGGATGACATTGTTACTGCCAACAAGTACTACTTTAATCATTTCCTTCCCTCGACTATCTTCCTTATTTGACTTGACTTAATTGACCTAAATATTCCACTCCAAATCGATGACGCAGACCATCTCGTAGTTTGTGTTGATACTTTATTATCTGATGCAAGTTAGAGAACGTTACCTTATCGCAGTCAGGATACTTACTTATTTTAAAAATATGGCTGGAGTCAGTGGCATCAAGTCCTCAGAATCTTCTGACACACTCATCAGTGGACGAGAATTAATAATTGCCTCAATGTTACATAAAACCGTTCACGGATCTTCTAACGACAATGAGCCCCGTTCCAGCATTCTTCTCTCTAGCTGTTTGATCATTCGAATCAGACGCTTCCACCAGAGTGCTGTAGGAGGATTAGACCACAACACAAAACGTTGAGCTGTGCTGTATTGTGATATTTTTTCCCCAATCAAATTTCTTAAATGATTTTTTCAGTGTCTATAAAGTTCGTTTCATTGTCATTATATATAATAGCCAGTCTTCCCTTTCTAGCTACAAAATAACGTAAAATATGAATAAAAACATTATTTAACAAGGAAGTTGCTGGCTCTAAATGAACTACCCAAAAAACGCCATAGTTAAATATACATATCAATGATGTCTGTCCTCCGTTGATGAATACAGGGCCAGCAAAGTTAACTTGAGTGATTTCAAACAAAGCAATGCCTTGTTGCAGAAACAGTTTCTAAATGTTGTCCTCCCTGTCCTTTACAGTGAATACACTTGGATATTGCAGAACGAACATTATTACGTCCTCTAAGAAAACAGAAATTTTATTTATGATAATTTAGTAACCGCTGTACACCAACGTGACATCTCATATTTCTCTTGGATAATGAGCCTTACAACTAAGTGATGTGCTGGCAAAATAATTGGACAGCGAAAATGTGTGCTATCATGTCGTTGCATGATTCTTTCTTTCAAGCGCAACATTCCATCATCGTCTTTTTAAGGCCGTAAAGATTGAACTATTTTATTATTGACATTAATATTACATTCACGTTGAATGTACTTGATGACTTCCTTTTCCGTATCGTCAATTTCAGACACAGAAAGTTCTCCATTTTCACGTTGGAAATGATTTATGCAATTGTTTACAAAATTCATTATCCATATACACCCATACTGGACCAGAACATATAAGAGCTCGTAATTGTTTTTCTTTCATTGTTAGTTTCTTCTTCATCCACACTTATTTGACACGTGCTCGGTGTTTGCTTCAGCTAAGCAGGTCCCTCCCCCCATTT
>CABFWB010006413.1:0-33617 GCA_902151455.1 Timema bartmani
GACGTACACTACCGTAATAAAGCTGAAGTCATGTAACCATGCGAAACTCTAGAGTTGCAAGTGGTAGTAATGCCCTTAATGTGTGTTTGGGTTTGTGTGAATGAATAGAACAAAAGTTAATTATGAGTTTATGTAGACAACATTACAACTCATTCGTCCTACTCTTTCTACTGGTTCACAAAGGCACTTACACCGCAGAGTTGTGCACTAACACAATCTCATATTGGTCCATAGAGGTTAGGCTTAGACAAGAATGATATTTGAAACATGATTCAATACTCCCACTAAATGAATGCTGGTTTAGACTTGCACAAATGGTTGGAAATGCAATTATTTTAAATACATTAAGCTTCCCCAAGGAAAACAAAGAAAATATAACTTTATATACAGATAAATATAAATGGGAAGTGTTTTTTGTCATCACAGCTTTTCTATTCCAATAGCAGCACAAATTGTCGTGAAATTCTGGGTTGAGGATCAAACGCATTGCACTATTATTGTCCAGTGATGTGGGTCGTGGCCTTTCCCACTGTTTCCCACTGTTGTAATCTATGTCTTAGCCAGATGACTTATTTGACTGCAGTTGATGCAGAAATTTATTATCCTTCGGTTGTAGATAGTGAGACTCTACATTGACTGGTGCATGTACTCATTTGAAAGAGATATCCAGTGGTTATGCGCCGGGTGTTCAATTCGTTTGCAAAGTCAGAGTATGAAAAGCCAATCAATTAATGTAGGTTTTCGCTCCTTTTGATTTTAATATCATAGCTGGGTGTGTCTATTAGGTACATTAAAATACATACAACTGCATTCCAATGGTTTGTTCCAAGATTTTTTCAAATATCTGTTCACGTTTCCCACTTCATACATTATATCTGGACGACTAATAATTGCATCACACATTAAACAGACAACTTCCCGATAGGGTACTTTCCCTTTCATTTGTATTTAAGTGAGTGTAGCATCAGTGGGCACTCCATTTAGCTTTGAATCTTCAAGGTTAATCTTTTGATAATCTAGTTAATATAGTTGGTCTGATATACAACAACTTACCTAAATGTTTAGTGACACTCTCAAGCATGCTATGATAAACTGATTTTTGTTCCCCTACCAGTCAACCTTAATTTTTGCTAATTAAGGTAACCAAATCGACTGAATTATAACTCTTTTCCAGTAGATAAATAGATCCTGTTACTCCTGCATCATACCTGTTTGGTAAAGGGAGGCCATAAGAATCTAAATGCTAGTCTGCCATTGCCAATAATTTATCTTCCAAAATAATTAAACATATGTTGTATATTTCATCATTGAAGGAGACTGTAATGCCTGTAAGTTGGGCTTTGTGATGGATGTCTTCAGATAGTTCATCTCTATGATCAAGCCACTACTGCAGTGGGTATGACACTTCACAAAAGACCAACATGGCAACAAACAGCTACCTTAATCTCTGTGGAGAATCGCTGGCAGCAGCTTCGGACAGAGTTTGTTGCCAGTGTAAGTCATCCTCCAGAAGATCATGAGCATTACAGGCTGATCGGTAATCAGGGTGAACATTACCATTGACTGTTCTAAGTGATTCGAAGGAAGTGGGACCTTTTATGTGGTGGAGTAGCATGAGAAGAAATTAACACTCAGCATTGCTCGGATGAACTGTGTACTCTCTTCCAATAGCATTACTCTTTCTGATCCCTGGAAAACCATCAACGAAAGCTCCTTTTTTACATCGTGATAACTTTTTATTATTCTATGTGTAGTAATATGGAACCTCATTGTAAAGAAGAGTCTTAGCAAAGTCATCCTCACAACATAGCTTGTAGAAAGCTGTTAGTGTGGTAGTGGGAGGTTCGTCAAGGTGAACATCATCAGGGTTGAAATAAACCCTTTGACCATTTTCCAAATGAACTGCTAAGTCATTAACTGTAGGGTTCTTGTCATCTATTGGGAATGATAGTTACCTCCAGACTGCCTCAGATGTACTGACGTATCGACCAGTATGGTACTTCAAAATCCCGTCTCTCATTTTCAATTCATTTTATGGGACCGAAAATCTCGCCTTTAGTCAGCAGCTTCATCAATGCCTTAACTTTCAAATTGAAAACTCGTGAAATAATATTTTGTCTGTCGTGGGGTTTCTGTTCAGCATAAAGCTCTTTGGCTATATCTTCCCATTTGGGGTTGCATGTAAAGGTTATGAACAAATGACACTTTCCGTATTTTCGGACATACGTTAGGGCATCTTGGATTTTCGGGGTCCTCCTGTGAAAGAAGAAGGAAGAATGAATGGTTGTCCAACATCATGAGTGCTGCCGTTGCTGCTCATCGCATCTCTAAGATGAATGTAGTCCTCTACCCTGAGCTTTGATTGATTGTATCATATGAAGTTAAGTCATTCAGTCTCGATCTTGGCATACATATCTACCAAGAACCGATTGAAAAGTTGTCGGAAGTGATGTAAATGATTAAATTCATTTTTTCTCATCAAAACTCTGTATGCATAAAAATTCAAGGCAGATACTTTTTTCTTGCCGTCGCTCTGATTTAAAAATAAGTTATAATCATCTTCACCTCGTGGGAAAAGCATTGGGTATTGGAGCGTGTCTTAAGATCTACGCCTTTCAGCAATCCTTTTCAGCCTATTGCATCTAGTTTTCAAAACTAAGTCCCTTTTCTGAGAATCCTACCCATCGATTAAAATGGCAACTTCATTGACATTGGAGGAGCTCATTCTACTTATGTGAGCGGTGGCAGGTTTTCTGTCAGCTTGTATCACGACTGTGAAGTTGTCCGTTTGTTGACTTTCTAATGCGCTCTTGAAACTCTTTATCTGACTGTTATTTTGCTGAAGCATGGTTTATAGATGTTTAACTATATTAGGATTTAGAGCAGGGTTTCTCTTGCATCTGACATCAGCTTCTTCATCCCCTAAGAAATAAATTTGTAGGAATTTTGAATCTTCTTTGGTTGCAGGTAGAAGAGATCCTACTAAATGGTACACCTGCCCTTTCACCTTAAGTTGGCATAAAGTTACTTTCTTTCATTACTTTATTGCAACCAAAGGAGGTCATCTGGAAGGCCGAGCTATATTTCCTAGTAAGACTTAATAAGTGATGTGACTGGGGATGATTTTGGGTCAAAAAACTGTACAAGGTCTCAAGGGTACCACTAATAGGTTTAAGTTTGATCTTTCCCTTTGGGCAGCACAGGCCAGTCTGCTCTCCTTTCCATTTCAAGGCATTGCAATGGGGGCAAAGAATGTTCATAGTTACTAAGGTGACTAATTTTTTTGCATCATATATAATGTTATGATCGTACTTGCAAGCCGATCCTTTCTGGTTTTTCCATGGAAGATGTCTCATAGAAGCATCTCTTTGGTTTCTCCCATGTAACCAACCTCCTTTCTCTTTCCTGCTCTGTCTCAGTCTCCCTAGGCCGCTTCTTTCTCTTCCTATCATTCGTTAACTTTTTATTTCTCCCCTCTGCAGTCTCCTTAGCCTCCTTCTTTCTCTTCCTATCATTCGTTGATTTTATATCTCTCTCCTCTGCAGTCTCATTTTCTTTAGCACTCTTCTCTTTATTTCTCTCATTCTTTAACTTTCTATCTCTCTCCTCTGTAGTCTCATTCTCCTTAGCCTCCTTAACTCTATTTTTATAATTCTTTAATTTTCCATCACTCTCCTCGGCAGTATCATTCTCCTTGGCCACCTTTTTTCTATTTCTATCATTCTTTAACTTTCTATGGCTCTCTTTTCTGCAGTAAACTCTCTCTGGCTTCCTTCTTCCTCTTCTCACTTTCCAACATTTTCTGTTTCTTCTCTATTACAACATTTTTCTCCCACTTCCTCCAATTACTTAATATTAGGATATCTGCCTCGTTTAACCTTAATCGTACTTCCTGTTTTTGAAACACGGAACTAAACCACTGGACTAACAGAAAGGGATTCAGAGATTAGTAAAGCATCAACTTCATATACATCAAAGTGAACATTGTTCAGATTACCGGTGAAATGAAGTTTTTTTTATCGGCATTCCTTGCTCCCCAAAGGACTGAAGCAGTTCTCCCAGCAAGTGAACCTGAAACTGGAAGGGGTAGAGTTCCCCTGCTGCAACCAGCTCACAGGTGGAGCCCTACCTTACTGGTCTCAACATGACATCGCGGTACCTCTCTTCCAATGGGAAATTGCTACTGTTATCTGAGTAAGTGAGGGGCTTGAAGCTCTCCCAGTTTGCTATGACATGAGACACGATGGTCGCTTTGATATCCACAGACATTAGAATGTTACCATGGATCAAGTAGGATAGGGAGTGAAACAGACATGAGTCATCCCCCGGTATAGTAACGATATGGTGGAGTGTCGAAATATCATTACAACTCAGAACCTCAGACATGTTAGTATCTATTCTATCCAAATAAATATAAATGAAATAGGTCGTAATGAACCGCAGTAACAAATATTAAAGAACAATACCCAATCCAATGTATCCCAAATCCAAACAATAGTAATTAAATAGGTCGCAATGAACCACAATAAACAAATTTAAATCAGTATGATCTATTCAAGAACAATACCAAGTCCAATGTCGTATCCAAAATAAACCCCAATGTTGTATCCAAAATCAAGTCAATTGTCGTATGCAAATCAAGTCCAATGTATCCAAAATCAAGTCAATTGTCGTATGCAAATCAAGTCCAATGTATCCAAAATCAAGTCAAATGTCGTATGCAAATCAAGTCCAATGTATCCAAAATAAAGTCCAATGTATCCAAAATCAAGTCAATTGTCATATCCAAATCAAGTCAAATGTCTTTTCCAAAATCCAATAATTATATATATATATATATATATATATATATAAAAACAAGAATGGCTTCAATAACAGAACACAACAAACGATTGTAGCACATGCATAGATAATTAATATAAGTTTTATTTTTAAAACATAAGTTTATAATTAAAAGTAAACATTGGAAATTAAATCAAAACTCTTATATAGAGATGGCTTTGCAAATATTTATTGTATAAACGATATCATGGTAAGGCACTAGAAAAAAGTAAAGTGACACGGCAAAAACAATTGGTTTTTAAGGAATTCAAACAAAGTTAAGTTTTTTTTTCCGCGTCTTACTAACCGTTCGGGTTGTACACTAAATTAAAGTTACACAGCAACAATTTACATTTTTTAAGAAAAGCGAATGTTATTTTTCGACGTTTCTGGCGTAATATGATCTGCTATTGGGATGCTTAGAGGTGTTTAAACAACTCATGCGGACAGAAAGATATCAAAATTATATAAAATTAGGGTATTCAAATACGGTTTAAAACTTCTTTTTTTATAAATCCTCGTTGTACATTTCACATTTCTACCATGTGGGAAGTGTTCTATCCTATTAGTTTTCTAAATGTTGGAGGATGCCCCCTTCCCCCATCATCCGCTCCTTCGCTTTGAAATTTAAAAAAATATTACAATTAGCTCTTATCTCAGCTTAATAAATTTCAATTTTCTACCACAATTAGAAGTAGTTTTCTTTTTAAGTTTTGAAAATTTTGAAATCACCCTCCCCTCCTCCCTATTCCTCAACTGATTCCTTAGTGATTTCAAATAATGTATTTAAGAATTATTTTTGTATTTGGAGTTATTCCACTGCATTCCTAGCGCAAATGCCAATGTTCTACCTCATCTAGAGAGATTTGTATGGTTATAGCTCCCACCCCTCAATTTCCCTCTTTTGAAAATTTCCATATTTATACTTTTCTGACTTATGGGTATCCCTCTATCTGAATTCCTTTCTACGTGTATTTAAATATTTCAATTTTCTACTATACAGGAAGAGTTTGGTTTTATTCGGTTTGGAATTGTTTTGGGGGGCTCTTACTCTCCCCATTTTCAAATACTTATCTACGATTTTTTTAGGGTATTGGGAGTGGTTCTTAAGCCTTCCTGAAAAATATAGCCTATATCTTCTACGACATTAAGAAGAAGTTTTTATACAAGTTTTGGAAATTTTGAAACCCCCATCCATATTTCACCAACTCCCACAAAAAATTTCAAATATTTAAGAATTATTTAGGTATTTGGAGGAATACCGCTACATTCCAGGCAAATTTTACTTTTCTGTTTCACCTAAAATTGTGGTTTTCTGTTACTATGCCCCACCCCCCCCCCTTTACCATTTACCCAGATTCCCATTAAAAAAGATTAGATCATTAAACTTTTTGGTTATTTGGAGTGGTCCCTTAACCTTCCTGCCAAGTTTTAAGTTTTATACCAGCTTTTAAGTAGTTGTTACTATTAGTTTTGTAAGCTTTGAAACCCCCCACCCCCCAGTTCATCAACATTAACTTTAAAATCTAAAATTTTAAGCCTTGTTTGATTATTTGAAGTAGTACCTCTACCTTCCTACCGAATTTCAACAATCTACCTTCACCAATAAAATTTTTCTATTTTATACTCCCCCATTACCTGTGCCCCATAAACAATTTCCCTTTTTGTAAATTTTTTTGTTGTATAGAAGGGCCCCTCTATCTGCCTTCTAAATTTCATATTTCTAGGACGTTTAGTGTTAGATCAATTCATGTGGAAAGAATTCAGAAGGAAGGACACGATCTTTCCTTTATAGATTAGATATTCGATGTCTGAAAAAATGTTATTCTGTTCAGGTAAACACAGAAAATATTGGAATTTTATAGTAAGAAAATAGTGATTATCATGTTAATTAATTTTGATTAGCAAGCCGTAGGTCCTAAACCAGATGGTGTGAATAATTTGATAAAATGAATTGTATAAAATGTGGTGTTTGGCTCCTCTTACCTTTATGGTTCTGTAAATGCGCTATCACTTTCCATATCAACGTAATGTTCTGATGTAACACCATAAATAACATCATTTGCAACTATCATCTCATAAGGTATGATTTGTAAAATCTCAGATCACCGCTATCAGCCTCCAACAATTTTTTTCCCCCTAGTACAATTAAAATCAGTTTGCAATTGCCTCCAAGATGGTCTTTAATGGTGTATGGTATGAACAGTTAAGCGACTTGATGAAATCAATGTTGATGTCTTGGGTAGTGATATAAGCGTATATGAGGTGTCCAGTGTTTCGGAAAAACAGGTCTATTGACTTGTCTGTAGCTTCCCACGTGTCTGCCTAGATTTCAGTTTCAAGGAGCTTTATCTCCATGAGTTTTTGGATATATATATATATATATATATATATATATATTACTTTTAGGAAATTTCTAGAGAAATATTTATATATTAAAATAAAATATTGTTATCTTTAAATTATCAATAAGTCATAAAAATATTTTTAAATATAAAACTTAAAACTAAATTTCTAATTAATGTTTTTATATATTTCTCCAGAAATACCTAACTAAAATTAAGTTAAATATTTTCTTTTAATTGAGTTTAATATAAAGAATTCAAAAATGCAAAAAAAAGATATTTTTAGCCCTAAATTCATAAAAAACATGATATTATATAAACACTAAATTCACAAAATAACTGACATTGAAGGGACTATCACTTGTTTCTTCCCCTGAAGAAACATCTGTGTGGAAAAAAATTCGACAACGATGGTGTGAAAGACAAAGTCATAACGTGGATCAAAGGACAGGCGGCATGCTTTTATGACTTGGCGATACAGAAATTGGTTCCCAAGCTCAAAAGTATTTGGACTATGGTGGTGAATATGTGGAAAAATAAACTTATCCATATGTAAGTAGTTTTCACCAAAGTTTAGTAAAAAAAACATATATTTTTAAATGCTATGGTCATTGTATCTTTACTTTCTGAACAAGCCTCGTATTTATAAAACTGAGCACCATTAATATTTTAAGAACATGTGTTGTTTTAATATATTTTTAAAATCTCCAATTATATGATATTTACATTTTATGTTTGTTTTGACTGAAGACATTTTAAATATACTATTTTATTTTTAAAATCTTAAGAAACTTTTAAAATTATGAATATACTCTATTCTCGACTCAACTCGGGAGCTTTTAGAAATACTCGGCTCGAGAAAAAAAAAGGGGCTCACAGACCCCTCAAGGTTACCATCAGAATTAAGTGCCTGGTGAATAAGGGTACACTTGCGATACATTCCAAAATGTGATACACACTAAGGGTAGTATCATAAAGCTCACACACACAGGATGTGAATCCCAACTTAATAAAAACCCGTAGGAGCACATGCTGAACATAAACCTTCAAATCTAGAAATTAAACACCAAAATCTGCCTACTTGTGTTAGTTAATTTTTCTCCATCTAGTATTGTAAATAGTCACATCAGTTTATTCATCCAAGTTGTTAGGGCTGAAACTATTCTAGTCAGAAGCAGATAACTAACAAGTTCTTTTAACAAGTTAAGTTTGATGTGTTAATGCCAATTTCATATTACTGTAAACTTAGTAGGGCTCTGCGAATACTCGGATTTCGAGCTTCGAGCCTCTAACTAAGCTCTGGGTCAAGATCAAAAATTTTGTAGGCTCATCATTTTCAAGCTCTTTCCGACTAGATTAAACTAAAAAACCAAATAAAATTAGACCAAATAACTAATCTTACATGAAAGTTGAAATTTTGGAAATCTGAGGGTTGTTGCGAGGGCAACATGGGGGGCTGTGGAAAGCCCACAAACCCGGCAGGTTGAGGTGGTCCCTGTCCTCCTCCAAGGTTGTTAGTGTCTGAGTCATTTAAGTCCAGGAGGGCATCCACACCAGATGTTTGTTGATCCTCTTTCATCACCTGAAGAATCACCACAATATTAGAGATTAAAAGAGAGTAAATAAGATGGCTGGATTTTGGGAATAATCATGTTAAAAAATAATTCTGAAACATTGTTGGGTCAGTTGTGCTAAATTAATTATAGAAATTGTATAGCTATTCTTAACTGAACAAAGAAACATTCTCCCAGCTATGCACATGTAGTTTTCAAACCAAAGTTAGGATATTAAAAATTAATGAGATATAGTCTAAGAATAGTTTCATTTGCATTATCCTTTTAAACAATAACACTAAATGAGCACTCCTACTACTTAGTTAAAACCTGAGAAATAAACTGCACATGTTTAAAGAATTGCTTATTTAACATGACTTAAATTTTAAGACATCATTTTGCTCAATAGAAAAAACAATTTATTAGTTAAATGGTACTTTCGAAGTAATAGAAGTTAACACCTAAATTTTTATTAAATAACAATAGTATAGTAATAATACAAGTTATAAAAAAACTGGCAAACAGTCTAAAAAGTTTTTTTTTAATGTTCAATAGATAGGGATTTGTATATTAAGGTTTTTAGCTTGTGTGTCATATTTTAGTATAGTAACTATTTTACTCAACTTAACATTTTAGAAAAAACAAACAAAACAAAACAGCAGCTTTAAAACTATATGATGAAAAATTGATTTAGCCAAACATAATTTATAATTGAAGAAATAACTTCTAAGAAATACTGTTGCTAATACCAACTAATAATACTTGCTCTTTAGCATACTTATTAAATTTATGTTTGTTAATGTGTTTAAGGGGGAGTCGGTTGACCCTTCTCACCCATGTTAAATTTGAAAACTTTAGGTACATCTTTTAACAAAACTATTAAAGATAGACTGATAATTTTTTTTACTGTTTAGAGTATGATTTAATGAACATGTTACAAGAAGATTATTTTTTTTAAATATCTTTTTTATTTTTATTTATTTTTTACTTACCTAAAAAAAGTCAAACATTTTGGTACATAAAATTGTGTAGTTAAAAAAGTGTACTTTATTAAAAAAAAGTAAATTTTTCAGAAACTCAATTCAAAGTTAAATGTTCGGTAAGTACACTGTTTTTCTTACTTATAGTATACTTCAGCTCCAAAGGCTTAGCTGGGTTTTTATTTCTAGTGCATTCCAGTTCTATAAGATGGGTTTTCTGGGTTCTCTTCTTCCTCATACATATTTTCAAGCCTTCTTTTTGCCAAACCTGTCTTTTGCCGGCATTTTTTTTTTTAAGTTCCTAGAGTGCCTTTTCCGCTTTTTTGGTGCTAGTTTCATCAATGTTACGCATTGCTTCGACACATTTTTTCCCCAGGTTGAATACCCAACTTTTTTAATATCAAACACTTTGTGATATTACCTTTGTTGAAAGAAGATATAGCTTCATACACTCCCAGCTCAAGTCTAGTAAGCATTACAAATGTACTTTTTGGAATTCTTGACCAATTGAGGTTGTTGAGTGACTTATTGGGATGCAAACATTTTCTGAGAATATCCAAGTCCCTAAAGATTGGCTTGATCTCTTCCATGACAATAACAGGAAGATGAATATGGTTAGCATGACCATAGTTTGTTTTGGTGAAAACAGCTTTTTGATATTTACACCTATTGTCCTCACCCTTTGGACACAGTCAGTGTGTTGGTTCCGTTTTTTAAAAACTTTTATAGATGCCCTAGGCATTGTATTAGTACAAATAAACTTCTAATAAATCTTCTACTAAATCAACAAACAACACTAATTACAACTACTCAAAACCAATAAATATTTCAACTAGATGTAGTAAACATAGAACAATCTGTAAGAAAATTAATCATCTGTGTTGTGTTTAATACCAACATTGAAAAAAGAAAAAATAATATTTTTATACTCCCTAATAATCATCTACCTATTTGGTAATAATAAAAAGGATTGTTTGACCAAAATGGTCAGCCAACTCCCCTTGTTTTGGGTGAACAATCAATAAAGATAGAAATAGCTTTACACTTGATCATTCGGTTTACTGGTAAATTACTTCAAGTAATGAATTTCACAATGCTTAGTGAGCATACTTGTTTTTATTATTTCAACAAATTTGCTTTTAGCGAAATGTCGCTTTCCAAATCTTTGTCGAAATCTCCATTTCCATCTCTTGATTTACACATACAATTAAAACACCCCTACCAAAATCAGCCCATCTTGACAGCTCCTGCCTCCTGTTCTTCCCCAAGAAAACTTTACCCCTATACTATCCTTGATAGTATAACATTATTATTATTATTATTATTAGCACCGCGTCTTACTACCCATTCGGGTTATACGCACTTACGCTAATGTGTAATGGTAATCTGTGCCGGGACCGAGGATTGAACCCCGGACCCCCAGCACAGAGGCCTGACACCTTACCCCTAGACCGCCAGGTCACCCGATAGTATAACAACTTGTGTCTTCTATGATAAATGTGCAATAGGGTTTTATATGATCTATAATTTATGTGAAGTGCCTAAATACCCAAACAATATAGGGCTATTGTTGCAAAATGCTTTGTCTTGCAGTAAAACTATGATGCAGCAACATTTGATTGATGTTACATTCTTGACCAGACATATATATATAAAAAAAATAAAAAATTACTTTTCAGTATTTCGAAATTATCTTATTATTACAATTTATAAATTTATAGCTAGAGGTACATTGACTTCTTAACGTGTTTTTTTTTATGGTTTATATGTATGTTTAGGTCTACATAATCGATTAGTTGTTAATATCAATAGAGAAATTCATAAAATTAATTGGCCTCTCTCTTAGACATTAATTTACTGTGTTTGTGTTCATACAATGTGCACCTTCCTGTCTAGTTAACAAAGTGTATGTTAAAAATGAAGTTACCTGAGGATCTGGCTTAAATTCTATGTTGTAGTTCTTTGCAATTTCAATCAAATACTTTTCCACAAGCAGAGCTGGAGGAGATTGAATGCTCATCTTGTGTTGAATTCTTTCTGGTATTGTAGGCACTGAACCTTTTCGGCATGCCTTAAAAATAAGCAAATATATAATAAAGTAAATATATTGTATCTTGCTTGTTATATATTTAAAAAATTCAACTTTGTGATTAAGTAATGAAAATTATATACCAAAGTTAATCTAAAATCACAAGAGAATTAGTATGGTTGTAATGCCTTAAAAAGTCTAGGATACTGCAAGAAAAATGATTTGAATATTTTCCCCAAAAACTTTACTTTGCTATTTTTGTGTTTAAGTGTTAAACAACTATTATTTAGCACTAACTTAAATTGTAAATAGGGTAAGGACTTGTAAATCAATATTACCTAACATTTTATCAAATATATTTTATCACCATGTCTTACTACCCACTAGGGTTATATTCACTGTATTTATAATTCTCTTTAAATTTTTAAACGTTTAATTTGGGTTACGTTGATATTTTAATTATTTGATTCATGACTTTATTAGGTAATTTAGTAATTTTAACTAAGAAACATTACTCAGAGAAAGATTAATATAATTGGTAATTCCAAATAAAAAAGGAAGCTTTTGGAAATTGTAGTCAATTGAGCAATTCACTCAATAACCAGCAGTATGAAGCCATTTTTTTTTATCAAAGGACCAAGAGAAATGTTAGGAATGAAATATTTTTTAGCGCAGCATCTTACTACCCATTTGGGTTATACACCATAAAATAACTCCCCATTTTATATGAATCTATGCTTTTTCAGTTTATTAACCATATTCTCAAGATACACCCAATATCTTTTAGATGTGTCCAATGAGTGACTATAATTTACTTTTAAAGACAAATTTCACAAAGGTTTATCTAGGCTATAATTAAATCAAATGGGGTGTAAAGTTATATCTGCTTTTAAATAGATACTAGGGTGAAAAAAATTACAAGACATAATTCATTTTATAATCTTACATAAATTATTGAACTTGAATAATAAATTAGCTTAGTTCAAGCGCAGTTTTTAAAATGTAAATCTTGTTTTTTATGATTTGTTTTACTTTCCATATTATATGTTTAACACAAAGGGTATTAAAAAGTAATATTATATATGAAGTCTAAATGAAAAAGGCAGTAAAGAAGAATGAAAAAAACCATTTGTATCAACATATGATGGGTAAACCTTGCAGAAAATAAATTTTCAAATCACTCGGATGGAATTTAAACCAAGTCAAATCTTGAGTGTCAGGGGTGCAAATCATCAGAACGACCCACCTGGTCTCTATTTTCTATTTTAAAAAAGTAGTCGTTTGAAACATGTATATTAAAAAGAGTTTTAGATTTATTTTGTTACTATTTATTATAGGCAATATAGTGAAATTGTAATTACAGATAATAAAATGAAACTAAAAATGTAACTTGACTGCTCAATACATATTTCCAATTTTAATACAAGGTGTTGCAAAAAATGGTAACCGAACTTCTTATACATAATTTAATTCACATTATGTCTCTGCTTTCATACTCACAGGTTGTGACAGGCTAGTTGCGTTTAGCCCTCACATACTAAAATCTGTTTTTCAAACTGCTTCGAAAACTAACACACATTATTAACACTGTGTGAATCTGTTTGTTGACTTACCAGCTTATGTATGGAATGCTCTCCCTATTGACCAAAGACAAGCCATTCGAGCCCGCGCCACCAAACATTGCGTTTGGCCTGGCTCAAACCTTCACACTGTTAACTGTGTAGCCTCTCGACCGCTGGTGCGCGCACGTGCTGTCTCCTACCTGTGGCGTGGTCATCCTTCTCAAAACACCGACACTTTTCTAGACTTCACCCCCTCCCCTTTATTCTCCTTACTTCTTGGGTGGGATCTTGACCATATATATGCTAGTTCCCCCTAGCTATGTGTGACTATTATTCTATTAATCGCTCAGCCGTCGACAACAAGACTTCATTGCTGATAAAGTAGCATAATTCCCCGACTTAGAAGATGGTGGACCCAGCTTTGATGCCAGCTCGCCGTATATGTTGTTCTCTACTAATGTAATATCTGTTCATCTAATAATCATTAGAGTTAATTAGCTCTGGGTGGAGTTATAGCACACCTAGCATGGTGTGAAATTTTGTTTAGGTATTAATTTTAGTACTCTTGTCATAGTAGGTTATAATGCTTAGTTAGGATGCTTAGAATTTAATATTGCTAGCTTTCAATCCCGTTGGGGGTTATAACTAATCTATTTATGTTTGTTCATTCATAGTAAACATGTCTGTCAGTGGATTTCATGCCGGTGAGTGCACAGTGTCTTTCTGAACCGTGTACTCTGGTGGAGAAGTTAATCCCTCCAAAATATTATATCAATATTCTAATGGGCTAAGATACTAAATTTTCAAATGGGATTTTAGCTCAAATAAACAACCTGGTTAGGCCCGAGGCTTCTTCTTAGGCAACTGTTGTTTTTGCCTGCGAGTTGCGCAACTCGTGGATAATAGTACCTGTGTAGTGGCTCGTGTTGTTTTTCCTATTTTTTGTATCTGGCACCCTTAAGGTACAGGTCAAGCTTAAATGTATCATGTTTGTTTTAACAAATCCTGTAGTTTGGTGTTTCTTTGAATGGGCCTATTGTTGCTACAAATATAGAAACGGGCAATCCTAGTTGGAAACAGCCCCGATGTTTTGTAGCGTTACAAGGGTGTAATGTTACATCCAAGCCCCACCCCTACCCGATGCTGCTGAACAGTCATACGTAGTCATACTACCCGCTCCAAGAAAATATCATCCGATGAATACTACCCGCTCCTAGAAACTTCAGTAAATAGTCAATTCACCTACAATAGTAAGCTTTTCTATTGTAGTTCCTAATATAAAAACAATATCTTTCTATACAATCCCCTTTCAACTTCTACAAGTAATTTTGTTAGCGTACATACCCTCTGCTATGCTGGCCTGGAAAACCAAGAAATCTAGCTGGCTGCAAAACGTCCTAAATCGGCAAGTGGGGCAACTTTGCTGAGTGCACCCGCACTAGATGTGAATACTGGACCGACACTATAGTAACTGGCGAGCACATTTTTGCTAATCATGAGCCAGGTGGAGATAGACGTAGCTGACCTCTTCCGGATAATCTCTACAATCGGCTACCGGCCTCTGACGTCGCTGACCAATCAATCAGAGAAGATTCAAAATACGATGCAAGAAACCGTTGGCTGGAGCGGCGAGATTACCCAAGAATATGGCGTGATTACCACCCCCTTCACGTCACCGACCAAGTAGTGAACTTTCCCCCCTTTTGTGCTACACAGTTAGATCACTATATAACATGTAACTTTGTAAAATCAAGGAATGACTTTGAACCCATCACCATGAGGAACGGACCTCTGTATTAAATTTCAAACAACGACTCTTTGAACCTGCCAGCGTCGAGATGGATCCACGCTACCATATTGTGAAACTTCAAATCTCGTCACCATGTTGGACGGAGGGTGCTAATTGTTCTATATCGTCTGGAGCCGATATTCTGGAACAATAGACTCTGTGAAAGGGAAGTTATCACATTTTGTAAATATTCGTTGTTAGGATTTTGGAACTTTAACTGTTGAACTTAATAATAGCATTATTTTGGATATTAATGAGGTTATGTGATGATAGTGTTGTTGTTTAGTCAGGTTAGATTCTTAAAGGAGTTAACGAATCTACTATATTGCTTATTTGGTTTTCCACTGTATTCAAATTGTTTGAAGTAAATTGGACAGTACATTGTTTATTCTCAAACGTTCATCAATCTCAAATCAATAGTTTAACTTAGTTCGAGTTTGATTGATGACGATTCAAATAGTCCCGCGTGAGTTATCATTAGGTTTGTTATCGGTAACTCACGTGTTATGTAACGTCATTTGTAAAGTTTATTGTATATTTGTTTAGAGTACTGATGTATTTTCTGTTTACGTAACGTTAGATTCTTTAATTACATTAACAGTAAAACTGTGGGGCTTACTATTAAATATAAATAAAGAAAGTTATTATGTTTATACAGTCCATATTGTTAGGACACTTTCATAACCATTTAGATTGGCTCATAAAGTCTTTTACAACTGATATTATTATTATTTATTTTGTTTATTCTGAAAGAGTTGAAATAGGCTCAAAATGGTAAAGATAATTATTATGTTTTCCAGCGATCAATGTTTTCCAATTCTACTAGGATGGTCAAGGCCACCTTATTTATTGTCTGCTGTTTTGATTACATTAAATTGCTATATACTTAATTCTCTCTGCGCTTGCTTATTTATTTATTATTTCATTTCCTTTAGATTATGCCCTCTTTTCCTTGTAGTATTTTTTACGGTGGCCTATTACTACGAGGTAGATAGAGAGGGTGTAACAGTTTAAACTTCTATAGCTTGAAATCCTACTATTCCCAGGTGTGGAATTATCTCTTGTAACTCCCTCAAACTGGAGTTATTAACCTGTTACTGGTCGCTCTTGACCCGAGTTCAAATAATTATTGTAAGTTTCATAATTGGTAGCCACCGTATCTCCTTAAAGTAGAGCTAATTAGGTTATTGCTCATTTAATGATATATTGCTTTTAGCTCGCAATATTGTTGCGTGTTTAGTTTCTCAAATGATTGTTGTACTTAGACAATTAGTTACTGGCCTACATTTGGCCGCACTTTCTATTTCAAGTTATGCCTATAATAGGTGTTTTGTTAGCCATTCGTTTTATAATGGGATAATGTACTTCTTTAAGGAGTTGCGAGCCATATAGTGTAGAATCCTTTGTTTAATAGCCAAGTGCTCTTATTAGACTCCTTGCATAACTCCTGTTATGTGTTCATGTGTTTTATATTGTAATTATTTATAAACTATATTCTTAAGAGGGTTATGGCATCTGACAAAGATATATAGACCATGATGGAAGTGTGTAAACATTCTTATGTTATGTAACTGTTTGATTTGCTCATGTCCAATAGATATTACATTTCACTTGCATTGGCTTATTGATATGTCAATGTCATTCACCTCGCTTTGTATATTTTGTACATGCTATGTGAGCTTAGTGGTAGGAAACTTCAAGGTTCACATAGTTCATGATTAATAATACTGCAGTATATTGTAGAAGAACGCTCTTGCATTTGGAACAATATTTCCGAAGCTATGGTACTGGACGTGATGATGGCCCATCCTTGGCAGCAGCTACTTATGGGTTTGAGGAACATTTTCAGAGACCGGCACCGCCCAAGAAAACCATACTGAATTGGGTGAAAATGTTCAGAATGACTGGTTCAGTGATTAATCATTATCAAAGACGATCCGGAAGGCCACGAAGCACCAGAACAAATAACAATGTTGGTTTTGTTTTAGACAAACTTCTCGAATCTCCAAAGAAGAGCATACATCATGTGTCGAAAGAATTATCTATAGAATACACCAGTGTCCACCATATGATTAAGGATATTGGCGCATACTCCTACCGCATACAGGTCCTTCATGAGTTGAGGCTTCAGGATTTCTGTGCTCGCATTTCTGTGGACGTATGTTGGCAAACCTTTATGAGAAATCACATTACATTGATGATTTGGTGGTGGACTGATGAATGCTATGCTCCTATGCTACATGCTATGGACATGTAAACAAACAAAATATGCATTTTTAAGGCCGGGAAAAGCCTGACGAGTACATGCAAAGACCACTTGATTCTGATAAGGTAAGAGTGTGGGAGACAGTGTTAATGGACCCTATTTCATTCAAGATGAAAATGGTAACACAACAACCATAAATGCAAGAGTATACATAGAGAAAATCATCGGCAGCTTTCATGCAGATTTACAAACATTTTGTGATCTGAATAATATGGATTTTGAGAAGCAAGTTTTTCAGCAGAACGGAGCCACCCCACACATAGGACATGGAAACAGAGCACTGTTAGAACTGTTTCTACATTGACTTGTGTCACGAGGGACTGACTTTCCTTATCCACCTCTAGGTCCAGACCTCACTTTATGTGATGCGTTTCTGTGGGGAATCTTGAAAGAAAACTGTTTGACACCTATTTCAAGAAATCGGCAACAGCTTCGTGAAAACATTGAATCAGTGATGTAACACCTGTACAGTGCCCTAACATGGTTACCAGAGTAATTGATCGCATGGAATTTGTCGTTCGCAATGAAGGGGGACATGAACATGTAATCATACAATAAAGTGAACCTAACTTGTATGGTAGTTCGGTTACCTTTTCTTTTGCACCACCTGTACATATACCTAGTTTGGTTTTAACATAAAATCAGATCTAGTCTAAATCATATGTTTATGCTCTCATCAAGCTGCTTTAGAATTAATTCCAACTAGACAAATAATCAAAATTGAAGAAACCATTGTTACAACATTTTAGGCAATATTATACTTGATTAAATTATCTTTAATTGCATATATCTATGGTTTAAAGGAACAATCAATCAAAAATTTAAGGTGTAAGGTTTTTATGTAGTAAACTGCTAATGTATACAGCAACATTTATTTAAAATACATTGGTTTTTCTTTCTTTTCATAAAATATTTTGGTATAGAATCCCTGATGACAACTCTACTTACTTCTGCATATGGCTTCCCATATTTTGCTGTCAACATGTCAGAAATCATCTTCATTTCAGGGACATCTGCCTGAAGCCTTGGTGCCACCCATAAGACACTAGATATTGCTTCGGACAATCCTTCATCTAAATTTCTATAATACAAAACAAATAACACTAACCCAAAGATGTTTATGTTCAAAAACATGAGTTTGTAATAGTAGGAACATGAAAATTAAAGCATGTGGCTTTATGACAGTGCTGGGGTTAAGAAGGAGCTAATGACAACATTGACAAATAGGTGTTGCTACATTTGTTTTATATTCGAGAGGAGATTGACCATACGGAAACCAGAGAATAACAACGCTGGTTCACAATAGTAGCTACGCAGTTACCACTAAGATGATAGCCAGTATAGAGTAAAAAAGATAAACTTGGACAGCTTTCCAATGTTTTAACTAATATAGTGGGCCTACTTGAAAAACCATTTCATTGGTTTATGATGTGAAGTTTTAAGCCAATGTTGTCCCTAAATTATTTCGCAAACTTACCAAAACTTTTTTTTTACTTGTCCTAGTATTGCTGCTTACTTTAATATATACCATCAAATGTAAGGTAAAGCAGGGTAAGTGAGAAAGCAAGGCAAGTGAGAAACCACCCTGAGGAATTTTGATGATTTAAGGGAAACCCATAATTTTTGCATGTTATAACTTCTTATTCTTTCTAGTATCTGCTAATAAAGTTTTTTTCTTTAAAAAAAATTCTTAATATCTCTTTAGATTTTTTGTGTTAATTGTTGCATTTTAACTCGAGGTTCAAGTTTGTCCATGCCATCTTTAAAAAATTATAGCTTATTAATCTCCTGCAATAAAATTGTGAAATAAATATTTTCGATACTATTTGAAATGGGGTATTTAAGGGAAAATAAATTACAGATATATATTTTGGGGTTATAAAGGTATTTCCAGTTTATCACTTACCCCTTTAAATTTGGGTGTCAGGGTAAGTGAGAAACTGGGGTCTGGGGCAAGTGAGTAGGCCCATTCTCATTCTCACACGAGTCTCCAATCAGGGAAAGTATGCTATTGGATTTGTTATGTGATGAGGAAAGCAATGAAAATGAAATCTTGCAGCCCACAAAAACCGTCTTTAGCAAGAAAGTTGGAAATTGGGTTCTCGTTGGGCTTAAACCCGACAAGAAACCAAACCAGGAACGCAAACATTTTGTCGGGCAGATAGTGAGTATTGATTTAGCTAACAATGAAGCAACTGTGACTTTTATCCGGAAAAAAAGGATTAACAAATATGGCTTGACTGTCTTTATATGGCCAGATGTTGATGACCAAAGTTGTGTTTCCGACGAAGACATGTTCGTATTTCTACCTGAACCAACAATTAGAAGATGAGATGAAGTGATTTTTTCAGTTTCATTTTGGTCATATAACTTGAAGTAAGAATACAAGAAAAACAGTGAAATCTGTAAATAGGTTAAAATGAGTTTTTATTTGAATTTTTAGTTCATTTTGGTTGCAATATCTTAAAAAACTAAAGTGTATTAAATGTGAACTGGAAAGTAAGTTTGTTTAGTTTATTTGCTGTAGAAGGGTCAGCAATAAATTATTCTCATTCGAACATTACACAAAATTAAGTAAAAAATTAACAAATAAGTTTATTTGAATAATAACAGTGTTAATGTCAACTCTGTAACATATTACCATAAATAAATAATATAAGTTATCTGACACATATAGCAAGTTACAAGGCCCTACTAGTAATTACCATTTCTGAACAATATTGCGCAATGAATATATTCAATTCTATCAGCAAAAATATTTCTGGGATGAATAAAGGTAAAAATATTTTTTTAATGTCTATTTTTTCAGCATTAAAAGTAGAATAAAGCACTTGCCCCAATTATATTGCCATTAGTGAATGCGGTTTGGTCTGGTCTGGTCTCTCAAGGGAGAAACAAAATGCATGACCAAAACAAAAAAGTCAGAATTATATCAATTTTACATTAGATATAGAAAACAAAACCGAAAATCACTGTACAAATTTTGAAACTGATAGGCTCTTTCATTCTGAAGTTATGAAGGTTCAAAGTCAAACTATAGGTTTTTGCCTTCTCACTTACTCCACTTCACCTTACTAATTTTTGAACATATTGCCAAATTTTTTATAATACTATATATTTGAATATTTCCCTACAATTTTAATAACTGCAAACTACTCTAATAAGTTAACTAACTTTTTTTTTATAAAACATGGATGTCATAGTTTTATTAGGCTAGTTTCTTTTCAATAGCCATACTATCTTAAAAGCAAACATAAAACATAGCGGATACATAAGCTGTGGGTTAAAGTTGTAGCCTACCTAAAGCCCAGCCTTAAAAGTGATTTTATGTATTTAAAAAAATACATAATTTAAAGGTTTTTTATTTCATTAGTTTCCTCTAGAATTTGACTAGCCTATATAACGTTACAGATGGATTCTACCTAAACAGCATTTAATATAGGCCTAGTTTCTTTCTGGATAGGCCCATTAACTTTTTATCCCCTTTGTGCCTTTTCTGTACTTCTGAAATGAGTTAAAAGTTTATTTAATGTATCCTTCATCTACCCTGTTATGTAGCAATTATTCCACTATGGTATAGCTTATAAGATAGGGCCATAGTGTAATCCATCAAGGTAAGGTTGCTAACTTTCAGGATAAACAAAGTGTGCTTTGTGTAATTTAGAACAATATTACATTAAATAAGTTAGATATATCAAATCAACTTTAACTTTCAGAACATTAGCTAAGTCATACAATCAATTAATTACTGGTGAGTATTTTTGCTTTTTTTAAATTCAACACATTTTGGTAGGACCTAATGTGAGAATAAAATTTGTCTGTTATTTATTTATGTTGATTTTTATGTGAATAGTTAAATTAATTGTGAGGGTCAATTGATAATGTGAAGCAGTGTTTTGTCAGCGAGTTTTTGGCTAACGTTTCTAAAATGGATAAAAAATGGACCGTTAAAAGTATGAATCCATTTTTATAAAAACCAATCACTTCCATGTAAGGAAGGGATTAAGACCAGTGACAACATGGATGTGTTTCTTTTTCCTGAAACCCCAATGAGAGCCACTGACACAGCCAGGATTTGTTTGTGTGGGGAGTTTAGTTCCACTGGCCAACTAAACGGTTTTTTTATCCGTGTGAAAATTTAAAAATGTAAGTACCACAAAAGGCAAAAGCATCAAAAGAAATAAAATAATATCCAAAATAATTTAAAATTTCTACAAATTGTCATTTTTCTGTAATTATTATGACTATTAAGTTTTTATGAACAAGCTTCTTGTAAACAAATTTTAATTGGTGCATACTGTTAGAATATACAAACATGCACGTTTCAATAAATTGTATTTTGGAAATTTGATTTATAAAATTATTTTATGAACTATCTGAAAATTCAATTAAGCAACTCGCACGCACTCTTAACTCACAAAATCACTTTTAAAATAGTTTACTCTAGTCTTATATTAATTTTCCTTGACTTCATAGAAAAATCATTGAGAACTTCATCCTCTGTGTGACAGGAAATATATTCACATTACACATAAAAAGAGCTTCAATTGCATTTCAGGGCTTTTTATCGGACGACTTCATGAACTGGTGCCACAGTGTCGGTTCACCTTCAAAATTGTTGGGCTTGGGAAGATTGTAAAATTGAGCCAATTTCTGAACATATTTTACTACCTCGGACATCACCACACCATTTGGTTCACTCTGATAAACACGTGATTGAAATGGTTGAGATTTGTGTTTGTGAGTGACAAATTTATCATTATGATAAGTTATAAATTCATCCAAGAATGGTATGAAAATCGCTATTCTAAAGTAATCTTTTGGACTCTGAGTGGGAACATTTGTTCTTTTACTCTGGCGACCGACAGTTCGAGGTTTTGCAACAGGAACTCTTAGTTCATTGCAGATACCTTCAACAGTTTGGTAAAAGGAAGAAAAATTTAATTCAGCTTCCTCTCTCATTTTCTTAAGTGAGATTTTCACATTCATTGTAGACTGAACTGCTAAGCTGAGGTCTATGTTTACAGTTTGTAGATTTTTGCTGAGGGGAAGTGTAAACTTAAACTAAATGCATCGTTCTGCGAGGTGAGCCCGAGGAGGTGGGTAGCAAGGCCTGGGGGGGTTTAAGGGGTTCCAACCCTGAGCCCCCCCCCCCCTTGGCTGCGCCAGTTATGACAGTTTGTTTGTGATAGTTGAAGGAAAGATCTGAGCAAGATAAAGAAAGAAAATGTAAAGGTTTCAGATTTTCCAAGCACTAGCCAGGATGTAGGTTACGATTGCAGTATATGTTCAAATGGTGATTTGCATGTAACATTCCCTTCATAAGCTTTAAAAACACTTAATAAATCCCTCCAAGGCCTAGGAGAGTCACCTATCAACCAGAAAAAAGCACAATATAAACGATATTCTACAGAAAAAGTATAAAAAATTAAAACTGCTGTAAAGCGCAAACTTCTTGTCAATCCAGAATCATCCTACAGTGATGTTGAATCCCAAGAAAAAACTATTTTAGGCTAAGTCATTTGAAAACCAAATTCCAAACTTTTATCAAGAGAAAAGAAAGCGTATGATGCTGACTATTTTGCTTGAATCTAAGAGTGTCAGAAAGAGAGTGAAAGAACTTGATGCACCAAGTTACATGGTAAGAAAGTCATAGAAACTTTTGAAACAAAAAGGAATTCTATCTACTCCAGATCAGAAACCTGGAAAAATTCTACTTGTGGAAATAACTAGAACAATAAAAACATTTGATGAAAACGATGATGTCAGCAGACTCATGCTGGGATGAAAGACTATGTTTCCATGAAGGTCAGCACAGGCCAAGAAATTCATCAAAGAATTGTGTTCTGGCTGGTCAAAGTGGTACACACGCATTTCATACATCAGAATATCAAACTCATGACTGAAAATGCCAAGTTACCATCAATCACTAATGGTGTGACCAAACATTACAAAGATGTCCTTGTAAAGATAGTTTGCAATCCAGCATCAAATGACTGCTACTTGGGTAACTGTGTATCCTGCCCTGGAATTCAAGTAATCTGAAATTTACTAGAAAATGCTTTTGAAAAAAATTTGATAGAAACTTTAGCTTTTTGCCAGTGGACACATTGCAAAAAAAAAAGTCCCTGAATTTGTCGACCTATTTTGTGAGAAAGTTTATGTTTTAATTCTCCATGACTTCATAGCTAAACAACAAAGTTCGTTTATGAATCATGTCAAAGAAAATTTGTCCTATTCAGAAATTGCTGTTGTGTGCAATTTTTCAGAAAACTATTCTTTTGCTGCACAAATTGAAGCACAGTCCTACCATTGGACCAGCAATCAAGCTACAGTGCATACATTTGTGGTATATTTTAAAATAGGTGAAACGACTGAGAATGTGATTTCAGAGTATCTCGAACATAATACTGCAGCTGTGTATTTGTCTCTACTAAAACTCTTGGACTTTTTGAAGAGCCGACTTGATAAATTGCTCAAAAGAATCTTTTATTTTTCAGATGGCTCTGCATCACAATATAAAAACAAGAAGAACTTTTTAAATGTATGTCATAATAAAACAAATTTCAACATTGAAGTTGAGTGGCATTTTTCTGCTACAGCTCATGTCAAAGGGGCATGTGACGGTGTTGGGGGGGACTGTGAAAAAGTTGGCAGCTAAGGCAAGTATCCAAAGACCATACGAGGATCAAATAATGATGCCGAGACAACTCTATGAATGGGCGAAAGAAAACATTTCAAAAGTTGACTTTACGTTTGTTACACAGGCAGAGTAAAATGCAACAAACCAATTTTTGACAAAATGATCCAGCAAAGCACAAACTAATCC
This sequence comes from Timema bartmani, assembly GCA_902151455.1. Taxonomy (NCBI): domain Eukaryota; kingdom Metazoa; phylum Arthropoda; class Insecta; order Phasmatodea; family Timematidae; genus Timema; species Timema bartmani. The sequence continues at coordinate 24,175 of CABFWB010006413.1, forward strand.
TGGAACTCAAAAGATACATGCTTTCATACCTTCAAGTGAAACAAAAATTTTGGTCAAACCTTTTTCTTTTACTCAAACATTAGTTGAACATACTGTATCAATGTGTGAAGGAAGACTGGTTTTCAATGAAGTATGTGGTTATTTCATTGCAATCTATAGTGGAAATTTGTAGATGGGCTACGTTTTAGCAAAACCAGAAGAGGAAGTAAAGTTAACATTCCTTCACCCAGCTGGTCCATCTTCTTCATTTGCTTACCCTAAAAATCCAGATGTTCTGTGGATTCCATAGACATATGTCCTGTGTAAAATGAACCCTGTAACACCAACTGGTCGTACATACACCCTCTCCACTCATAAAGTCCAACAAGCTCTTCAAGCCTTCAACATGTTCACTAGCTCAAGAAAAGACTAAAAATTAGTGCTGGGCCAATAAGCCCTTTGGCAGATACTCAGGATGCCGATATTGCCAGTAACCGATGCCAATTTATATATATTACTAATTCTCAATTAAATGATCAATGTATTAATTCTCAGCTAATGACAAAATAACTAAACAACTATTTACAACAATGGTAAATTGGTACTTCGACATTACGCTTGAACGTGCTCTAAGAACTAATCTCGGGGAGGGCTCAGTGAGCAATCAATCAAGCGGATCTTGGAGCGCTTAGTAATCGGCATGCAGCTGATGTCACACACCATGAAGAAAAGGAAAACACATGATTAGTGAATGGGGTTCTGTGCAGCTATCCCCTAGAGTACGCAATAGTAAAATAATGACACGTTATCTTTGACGTATTCGTTATTTTTGCTGTGTGAATAAGTAATGAATTATCGGCGTAAAATATCTGCATGATAAAAAACCAATTATCCTTGGCAGATTCTGCCAATAAATCGAATCATTTATTGGCATCGGCCCAGCCCTACTAAAAATGTGTCCACAAGTGTAGAAATGGTACTGAACTAAAACAATCATGTGAAACATAGTTTTTTAATGACATAACTAATAACTCTGTGTGTGTGTGTGTGTGTGTGTATATGTGTGTGTGTGTATATGTGTGTATATATGTTTATGTGGCTATTATTTTTTTTATTTTGAAACCATATTGAACCGTATATTTCTTTTCTACACATTTTTATGACCCAACATAATTCAGATAGAAAGGCTCACTACTTTGAAATAATATAATAAAAAGAAAAATCCAAAGAGTTACACAATGTGGGGGAAGGGGGGAAGTGTGATGTAAATCTGTGTCAAATTTATTTTTATAATATGTAAGGCCTAAGCAGGTTGTTACCTCTCATATCTTATGAACCCACTGTGATCCCAAAAAAATACTTTTTACTAGATAGTTAAAGATAGGTATGAACTAAATTGGAGATTTTTTCAAAATTTTAAAAGTCTGTTTTTCAGAAATCTTATTTTGAAATTTTGAGTTGGATTTTTGAAAAATAATAATTTTACTAACCCTTATGTGTTGCATATCATTTGAAAGCTCCTTTAAATAGCTTTAAAATGAGACCACTTCCAGCTCTCTACCTCAACTGGGAGCCCCACTAAAGCAAAATTTAAACAAATAATCTATAAGCAAAAATAAAAAATTTCACACAGCTCTACCAGTTCACATAATGAACACAGGACCTTAGAAATTAGTATTTATGAACTACACCATAGGTCCATTAAGCACCCTAAATTTCATAAAATACAAGAAAGAGTGTGTTGATTTGACATGGAATTACCGTTTGCTCTTTGATGGGGACTTATCTTGGACAAATTTAGGCATGAAAGATTTAAATCATTTAAGTGAGTGAATAAGAAGAATGAAACATCATTGTTAAACATGAACAGTTCTTTAGATTTGGCTGTACAGTTTTCAATTTAATAATTTTGTACTTAATTTAAGGTGTGTAGCGCATACGCTGTGTTTCTTTCAAAAAATATGGAAGATAAAGTATCTACATCAGCATCACATCCTCACGAACACAATGATCAGTAGAACTGATTAAAAAAGTGAAAGTTTTATAGTAGGCCTATCCATAACGACTAAATTCTATAAATTATCATTACTAGCCTTAGACCTACTATCTGTTAGGATTATACGCACCTACGCTAATGTGTAATGGTAAGGTGATTGTGAGATGAAATGGAGGACCTGCAGTTTAACGTGGGATTCGAACCACGGTGGAGGCCTGGCATTCCACACATTCACAAGTTGTGATTAATACACAGAAAAATAATAATTTTACTAACCCTTATGTGTTGCATATCATTTGAAAGCTCCTTTAAATAGCTTTAAAATGAGACCACTTCCAGCTCTCTACCTCAACTGGGAGCCCCACTAAAGCAAAATTTAAACAAATAATCTATAAGCAAAAATAAAAAATTTCACACAGCTCTACCAGTTCACATAATGAACACAGGACCTTAGAAATTAGTATTTATGAACTACACCATAGGTCCATTAAGCACCCTAAATTTCATAAAATACAAGAAAGAGTGTGTTGATTTGACATGGAATTACCGTTTGCTCTTTGATGGGGACTTATCTTGGACAAATTTAGGCATGAAAGATTTAAATCATTTAAGTGAGTGAATAAGAAGAATGAAACATCATTGTTAAACATGAACAGTTCTTTAGATTTGGCTGTACAGTTTTCAATTTAATAATTTTGTACTTAATTTAAGGTGTGTAGCGCATACGCTGTGTTTCTTTCAAAAAATATGGAAGATAAAGTATCTACATCAGCATCACATCCTCACGAACACAATGATCAGTAGAACTGATTAAAAAAGTGAAAGTTTTATAGTAGGCCTATCCATAACGACTAAATTCTATAAATTATCATTACTAGCCTTAGACCTACTATCTGTTAGGATTATACGCACCTACGCTAATGTGTAATGGTAAGGTGATTGTGAGATGAAATGGAGGACCTGCAGTTTAACGTGGGATTCGAACCACGGTGGAGGCCTGGCATTCCACACATTCACAAGTTGTGATTAATACACATCTTGTCAGAGATGAAGGAAGGGTTTGGCAATCAGATACATCTGTGCCGGGAGCAAGGATTGAACCCCGGACCCCCAGCAAAGAAGTCTGACACCTTACCCCTAGATCACCAGGTTACCCAAAAAATTCTATATATAAAAGTAAAACCTTAAACAAAATATTGATCACAACAAAGAAAGCATGATTGAAAAGTGAAGTAAAACCTGTGAAAATTAATTTATGACATTGAAATAAAACCACTATTTATATTTTTTATTGTGACATAATACCAACCAAGCTCAACCTAACCTTTCATTATTATGACAATATATCTCTAGAGAGCTTTACCTAACCTGTCATGCCATAAATTAAACTCTCAATTATATCAGAGGATTTGATTTAATAAATAAACGTTGCTGGTAGGCCTAAATATGACTCGGCTACTAACGTCATAACGCTAAGAATCGTGGGAAGATGTCATAGTGTACAGGCTGACAGAAACATGAGTAGAAAGTATTACACTTCAGCGTCAATATCAATATTCTATGTAAAAATGTATTTATAATTAATGCAAAAAAGGTTAAAAACTCTTGTGTTACACGATTATAAATACTCTTCTAAGTTAAAATAACCACACTATGCACCATATCAGTGTAATGCAGCCCTTAATGCGCCCAAGACTCTTAATTTATTTTAAGGTATTTAATAATTAACCTTTACCTTAGCAAAGTATATTATAATATGTACTAATGTAGGCTAAAATGTTGGCCAAAGTAAAATTATATATATAGATCAAACAGGTAGCCCCTATTTAAAAAGTGTATATACCATAGTTCCGAATATTTGGATTTGTGCACCACCTATTTATTTGGCCACTGCCTAAATAGTATATTAGTAATTGTATATTCATACCACATACAAATAATGTGTTGACAAGTGTTTAGTGACATCTGTGATATGAACAACAAAATATAACACAAGATTGGGATACTTACTGCGTTTGAGAAATTAACCCAAACCTTGCCAAAAGCAAATCACAATACATCTCCACGAACTCCATTGCTTCAACCAAATAATCTTCTCTGATTATGTGTTCTACTCGTATCCTAGCTCTTTCACACTTGTTATTCGAAATATAGTCGGCAATCTCTTTACGAGACTTTTGAGTAAGTTCAGCCTTTTTCTTTTGCAACAACTTCAGTCTATTAATTGCAAGACGGAGATTTGTTTTTAACTTGGAATAATTTGGACCACTTGAAAACATTGTTTTACTTTAATTATATAAAATGTAGTTTAAAAAAATAAAAAATTACAATCGGTAAATAAAGATTACTCAACTCTACACGAAAGTCTAAACAATTTAAATTCGTCTTTTTTTCGTAAAGATATGAATCACAGATTAATGATACTTTAAATGAGTAATACCCAATCCTATGATTCACCATTGATCTCGATAAAATAACTAGATGGACATCTGCGGCTTAAACTTTTCTGGCACACTATTGTGTAAGAGAGAAAGAAACCTCCAGGTATCTTTTTCTCTCTTACACACATACAAAGCAATGGGTCATTTTGACATCGTTAGCAAATTTTTATGAATATATGAGGTATATCAATGTATGATTATTTAAACGAAATAAATGTGTTAATAAAAGGTTTGAAGTGCATAACTAAGTTAAACACTCGTGACTCATTCCTTTAAATAATTCGATGTAGGCTAATATAGTAATACTTACTACACGCCTATATCCTAAATGATCGTTTGAACGTAAGACTTTTACGGAAAGTTTGTAATTCAAACAAAATTAATCGCGTTTTAGCGACCTTATTTATTATAGTTATCGAACATTAAATATAATATGGTTTCTGAAAGCAATATACAAGCTGAGAGTCAACTTTAAATATATTGTAATAAAGTAATAATTCCTACCAGCCTTATAACCTAAATCGTAACAAGTTACAAGTATCAAATCAATTGAGTGGCCTAACACCTACTCTCCAACCCATTTCGACTATTATTTCCTTACGCCTGGCCACCACCTCCTCCCACACTCACACGATCGAACTGATTGAAACGTGGTTTGAGCACACTCCCAGCTAGCGAAAGAAGACCACTTCCTGAAACATGTGACGGCCGCTATACGAACTTCTCCCCTTGTTTGTTGTTTCTTTTCCATGGACTCCCCTTCTTCCCCCTTTCTACTTCTTTCCACGTTGTGGTAGAACGTTCTCGTCTATTCCACGTCCTTCCCGTACACTTCTCTCTCACTCACTCTTATCCCTTCCCTCTCCTTCTCTTTCTGAACATGTGATTAGATGTTTGGTACTATATAAATCTGTGTTTAGCAAGTAGGGTTACTCATTTGTACCACCGTCTCCGGATGAGGTCAACGACGCCTTTCAGCTATGGTTCAAATATATTTATTTTTCTAAATTCTTTCTCGGTGAAATTAATTCATTATCTTCTAAATTATTTGTTTGAAATTATTAAAACTTATATTGCTAGGATGAAGTAAATATTCGGTTTGTTGGCTAGGATGAAGCCATGATCCAACTTTGGTATTTTTGTCTCTCGAGGTATTTTATTTTTACCTGAGCATTTAATGTAGTTCCTGATTCAACCGTTTGATGATTTACTGTGGATTCACACGTTCACTGTAAAACGAGAGCAGTGCTGATATTTGGTCACGTGAAAGCTCTAATCCAACCACAAGAAGTCCGCGTGGCCAGCGTAGTCTACACTGCTCAAGTACAGATAATTTCAACCTTTCCAGCGCTTCTAAATAGAACCCGCCAAGAAGACCCGATCAGCGCATGCGCCAACTTTCAAACATGCGTTGCATCAGAATCTTGGAAACTTAACACTCGATAACTCGATATTCTGTCTAACTCGACACGCGCACGTGTACACAGGTATTGGCCCCAGTAATCACAATCCAAGGTCATTCAAATGTATAACCTCTCAGTTTGTTTATTTAACTCGAGTGGAACAGTCATACTATGGTGTGTTTTTTTACAAGTGCTGTGTTTGTTAGTTTTCCAATTCAGTAACGTGTTATTCGAATCAATACAACATTATCTGTAAAGTCCGTACTGCATTTCTGTAGATTACACAATTTTATTTTTATTACAGTGAGTACGTATGTATAAATTGGCACTGATTAAATAATGTAACACAGTTATGGTGTCCTGGTTCAGCGTGTTGAGTTATAGACTGTACATAGACTGTTATAGATTGTGTTTAGAAACTGGGCAAGTAAGTTGAACGCTTTATTTATTTTAGGCTAGTTCATTCGTAAAACTCAACATTTCAATAACTCGACACCATCTCGATCCACATTAGTTCTGATTTTTGAGACTCTACTATTTATGAACACAGCACATTCTCACGATTGCGTATCTCAAAAGTGATGATTTAAAAGAAAGACTGATCAATTTAGTTTATCTAACGCCTATACGTAGTCACATTTTGATCTTCTTCTATACCTACAATCAATGCTATTTTACTTCTTCTGTTCATAATGTTTATGACTACTCAAGAGAATAAACAAGGGTTATCAACACACAATATTGGAGGCAAACAGCTGATTGTGAGATCAACGTTTTTATGTTTTACGTTTCAATGCATCATGGGTAAACAGAGATTCCCAACTTTCCGCGAGTTTGTGAACAGCTGCACAGCTAAAAGGTGTTGACTCATTGTACTACCTTCAAATTTCGTGTGAATTCACGTATAGTTTCTTTAGCGCACTCATGTGGGCTACGTCCATCTTGCACATGGAAAGGTGGCGTTGGTTACTGAGTAAACATATTCCAGTTAAACTGAACTAGTTGCCATCAGATGGTGGGACACTTTGGATTTGAATTTTGTAAACTATCATGTAGGAACTTATTTTTTGGTGATTGACATTGTAACCGTTAGATGGTAAGTTCCTTAATGTTAGCATGTAAACTGACGTAACTATTATGTCATAGTAGAGCTTGTAGGGTTGCCACGTGTTGGCGGGACACTTTATATTAGGCTTAGTTTTTTTTTGTAAATACTGTTTTCTTGTTCGATATGACCATTGCTCTGGATTTAGAGTTAATCGATTTAATATTTATACACTTTAATTAATAATCTAAGATGGTTGTTCGTTTCCTAAATATTGAATTTAAATGGTCTATTGTTACATAGTAGGCCACGGGTAGGTGAAAAGTGAGTTCTTAGAAAATTTATATATAGTTAAATTCTACATAAACTTTTATTACCTGTGTCACAAGACTTGTAGGCCACATAATGGCGTGTCACCAGGGAAGCTAGGGATATTTATTTATATATTATTGTCATGTTCTGACGATTACCTTTTCATTAATACAGGCTAGATATTAGAAGGTTATCTCGTCACTTGGATATGGCCATATATTACTATTGTAGGATTAATTTAAGTTGTCTTTATTGGAGTCACCTTTAGAGTGTGGCTAATCATCCTAACGTTAATTTGATTTGCTTGAATCATACTAGAGTCCTGTTTGACCCCCCTAAGGCACTTGTATTCTTATTATGTCTTCTATTGGCTTTAATTGTGCGTTGCTAGGACAATTGAGCTTGTTCTCTGGTTTCCTCGTTGGCCATATCTAAAGTTGGGCTAACACTCTTTTATTCTCATTATTGGCTTAACCGTAAAGAATTTTCGCTACGAGTAAATACACAATCTGTCTACTCCTACTCCACTGAGTTATTGTATCTCTATTTTAGTAACACTCTTAATTTTACTAAAGTATTTGCTAAGGAGCTACACCTGGACATGGGAATTGAACCCTGAAACTTTAGATTAGTGCTACAATTAATGCTCTTTCTAGGCTTAAACCTCCTAACCGCTTAGTACCAAGGGTGGATCCAAATCATTTTCATAGGTGGGGTCATAATTATAAACAGCATTGTTACTTACAATGTTAAATTTCTGTTTGAAACCGTTTAATAGTCTCTCATTCATATGTAATTTTATGTATGTTTCAAACGGTGGTCATCCTCCTAAATTTGTTTTTTAAATAGTATAGTTTTTATAAACCATTTGGAGTGACCCTCCTTCAACAATTTTTTGAAAAATGGTTCATTATAGAAGCTATGAATATTCTTCGCTTTGATCTATTAAAAAAATTAGATTATTTTATAAGCAATTTAGAGTGTACTTCACCTAGAAATTTTTGAGATTTGGATGCCCCTCAAAGCTATTTAGAGTGATCATCATCTTAATGTTTTACGATGATTAGATACCTTTAGAAGATAATCTTTGAAGTGGTCTTCCACCAATAACATTTTGAAAATTGAATTATTTCAGAAACTAGGATATTTGGAGAGGTCCTCGCCTGAAAATTCTTCAAAATGACATGCGTCTAGAAGCTATTTGGAGTTGTCCTCCCATAAAAATGTTTGAAGTTTGGATAATTATGGAAGCTGACTTTTTGTGCCAGTTAGATGCCTCTAGTCTAGTAGTTATTTGAAGCGGTCTTTTCCGGTAAATTTTTGATAATAGAATGCATCTAGAAGTCATTTGGAGTCTGACTTAAGGCCATCTTTCAGCTTCATATTCGATCATATCAGAGTATTTGAAATATATCTGGGGGGGTGGGGATTTATTCGAGGGAGGGGGGAATTTATTCCAGGGAAGGGCAAATTATTTCCAGGGGGTCAGAGCTCCCCACAGCTCCACCACTCCTGCCGTCCACACATACTCTATATTCAGTATTCGTGAACGAAATGCTCTCAGGAGATTATTAGTCCTCTTTGATGTGTGGTAGTCTACCGTCTCTATGTGGAACATTGTTCGTTACTAGCCATGCATGACAAATATTCGTACATGAAAACGAATATTTTTTCCACACTTTCGTGAGTCATATCGAACAGTGAATAAGCGTGGACGAATAACGCACGTTTGGAATCGGCTTAAGAGGTGTCTGCGCGTAAAAAGATAAAAAAAAATTGTATAATTTATCTGTGTTGTATTTTCTTTCTAAAATTTGAACTGTAATTTTTTTTAAATTAATTTTTTAACTTTCACAGGGTGGTCAACGGACGCTTTGAACCACCTGAATCCGCGCCTGCTTAATACCCTTAGGAACCATTACTTAAGAAAACCTTCCTGCACAGTTTCATATTTCTAGCACAAGAAGATCGGAAGATACTATTTTAGTTCTAACCATTTCGGCCCCTCGTCATTCTCTTAGGGGATTAAATTTTAATAACGCTCAAAATTGTCCTGTCAAATTGTAGAAGGGACCCAGAATGTGAGTTTGTAATGCTTTATGTCCGTTGGTTCCAGTGGCGCAGGAACGTTTTTATTTGGAGGGTGGGGTGCGGTAAAAATAACCCTGTGCTCTTATAGGGGATAATATTTTTTAGATTAAAAAAAGAACAGGAAAATGTAATACAGCTGTCCCTCACACTACGCGAGTGATTGGTTCTGATAAATA
>CABFWB010006414.1:0-12214 GCA_902151455.1 Timema bartmani
TATGTTTATCAAAGGTGAAAACATGAACAATAATATTGTTTTTCAACATTAGAATTTGAGTTTAAGAACTGTGTTACGTAACACTTTGATATACCCCACCCTCCCCCCGTGTAACAGCATGTAGACATTAGAGCTCACGTATAAACAAACAACAATCGACTCATCAACTTCGATCGTCGAGCTTGGCGAACACGTTTCCATGAAATGATTATTTTGGGCTCTACAATTAAAAGTACTATTTAAATGTGGGAAGAGGTGTCTGCGTGATACTTTGGCGTAACATTAAAAAGGGGATCACAATATTGTGACAATTTTTGACAGGGGGTCAAAAATACAAAAAATTATCGTGACGTAGCTTATGGACAAACCCTTTTAAAGAATTTGATTCAATTAAAAATTTATAAATGGGTCAAATCCGCTATTTTACAAACCAGAATTACGAATCTTCATCTTAACTTTGAATCCTAAATATCGAATTTGAATCCAAATCTTGTAAAATAACATTTACACACTCAGCTAAGTGTTAAATTATTTGTATGGGGTCTGGTTGTTAAGTTTTTTACAGTTGGGACTGAACTACCAAAAAGCGGTATCAGAGATCTAAAACAAATTACAATTCAAAATTGCGAGAAAACAGTAGTTGAACCTTTCTCGAATCTGGAATCCGATATTTTGTCGAAAACTTGAATCTCGAATATTCTTAAGGATTTGAGAATTAGAGAATTGGAGGATTCCATTCCTAATTAAAATACAATCTTAATGTACTCAATAAAATAACAACAAAGTTTGCTACATCAGACAACAATAAGTTATCAACTTAAAATGTTGTATGTGTGACAATTTACATATTTAAAATGGATCGTATGGATAAATAAACATATTGTTAACAATCGCTCGTGAATTCCCACTCTACCAGTACTTACCTACCCAAGCTTTTCCTTCCGCAGAACAAAAGCCAGTTATGTAAGGCACATGATTAAAGTTCCCTGATTTGAGAATCTCTAGTGGTGTGGCAGGTAGGAAAACATCTCCTCCGCTACCTGTTTCATCTTCTACTGTGGGTAGGAAAGCGAGGCCGTCACTCGACCTTCTCTGAAAACATTACGACAAATACTTAAAGAGAATTGTCATAAAATATTTATTATTTAATTTGTTAGGTTACTTAGCATTCTCTGGTAATAGTTCTCGCTCTCTCAATGTCCTAAAATTAAGGGATTTTAAATAATGGAATCTAACATAAACCTAATTTTTTTTAAAATACAAAACTAAGACGAGTTAAAAAAAAAAGTTAAGTACATCATGTAAATAGTTATGCAATGTACCGTACATAATTTTCGTTACTACTTTATTAAGATTCCTCTTTGGATTTAAAGTTGAAATATCTGTTGTGAACAAAACCCTTTTTTTAAATAATAATTTCACATTTGAAGCAGTCGTGTATTTAGAGAAAGTGATTGGTTCTTTGATTTTTGTTGAACTCTTATTGACAAAATTTGACAGGATGAGAAATGATAGAATAAAAGGAATAGTAAAGAAAGATCCAGTCCAAGACAGGATAGAGAAGGCACGACTAAGGTGATATGGCCATGTGAGAAGAATGGAGAGATAAATAATCCCCAGGAGTGTGTTGGATATGGGTGGGGGGTAGGAGGCAGAGAGGAAGACCAAGGGACAGATGGCTAAAGGGAGCAAGGAGGATTGTGTAGGAGAGAGGAGAATACTGAGCCAATGTGGAGGAAGAGAGATGGTAGGAGGAAAGGAGGCGATGGAGAGACTTATGTTCCAAACAGACTCAGCCATGCCGGTGGCCGGAAGCTGTTCATGATGATGATTATGATGATTGAACTCTTCTTATTCCATCATATTCTCACCAAAATTGAGACTCTATCTTGATAGATGGTGATGTTTTCCGCAGACGCTTCCATTAGAAAGTTGTAGACATCGTTGTTGTCCTCTGCTGTGCAGCCAAGGAGTTGAGCAAGTTGCCGTGCTCGTGTTTGTGCAGAAGTGGGGTCAACATATGCCCAAGGATTCAATACTGATCCACTCCCTGATATGGCTCTTTGAAACAGACCTGCGAAGATACATCCGGGGGACAGGTTAAGTGATGTATTGTATTATTATTATTATTAGCACCGCGTCTTACTACCCATTCGGGTTATACGCATGCTAATGTGTAATGGTAGGGTAGTTGGGAGATGAAATGGAGGACCTACAGTTTAACGTGGTATCCGAACTACGGTGGAGGCCTGGCACTCCACACATTCACAAGTTGTGATTAATACACGTCTTGTCAGAGGTGAGGGAAGGGTTTGGTAATCAGATAAATCTGTGCCGGGAAAGTGGTGAATTGATTTAATATATTTTACATTTACATGTGTTACATATATTATACATTTAGATTGTTTTATCAATGTGGCTAAGGGTTTTGGAAGAATATGTTAAAAGATAGACAATAAGTATTTTAAAGATAAAATAGCATGCGTGACTCAATGTACGGTTGTTGTTGAAGAGAAGTGAGTATATAAGGCTAGGGAAGCGTGGAGAAAGTTAGTGAGGATGGATTAAGAACGGAGTTTTTTTTAAACTATATGTACAGTTTATTGCTTACCTCATAAGGGATAGGTGTGATTAAGGATTTAGGGCTATTTATATTTGTAATCGATGTTTTTTACCACCACTTCTTTACAACCCGTTAGGGCTACATGCATGAGCACTCATTATGAAAATATAAAAATGAGGGATGTTGGTTGAATTCAGAGGAAGTGGACCCAGATTTGTGCGAAGGGAACTTGGAAAACTGTTTTAGGAAAAATAAAATAACCTTAGTATACCCAACCAGGATTATAGCCCAGATTTCCATGTAATCGGCACTCCAATCTATTGCGAGAGTGACGATATATTTCAGTGAAAAATATAAATATACTTTAGTAGATCGGCGGCCATGGGGTGTTTTTAATTTTTGTGGAAATTAGCATACGATGATAATTTATTAGTAGGGTTCCTACTGCAGTTTTACCAAGTCAATGAATATATTATTCTCTTTTCACAAATAATAATGTTTAACTTTCATAAAATAAATCTACTTTTGTGATGTTATCTGTTTAAACAAGAATCTGACTGTGTGCTAGCAAGTTTTTCCTCGACTCAGGAGGGAGAAACAAAATGCTCCCCTCGAATAACTACTGACACATTTGTTTTTAACTTAACCCTTTCAATTTATTTTAATGTCAAAAAATAGCTACCAATAAAGTTGGTGCAGTGGTTGGAACTTTTTTTACTGATTGATTTAGAAGACCTGGGTTCATATTTGAGGTGTTTGAAAGTAATATATGTTATCAACTTATCATCTTCCATTTCAGACACAGGTCAATTTCCTTGATATTCATCCAACTCTTCCTGTTGTATACTAATATTAGTGATTATAAGGTAAGTATAAACTCACCCGAAGATGTAGTGCTGAAAATAACCAGCTAAAACTACTGAACACTATAAATATAAAATTGCAAGGAATCTACACACTGTCTAATCAAGGTAATTGTGTGTCCTATTGCTTCTCACCAGAAGTTGACGGTGATATCAGCTGGTATTCAACACTGACACCTCCAGCGCTCTCCCCGAAGAGGGTGACCCGAGCGGGGTCTCCCCCAAACCTCTCAATGTTCTGTTGGACCCATCTGAGGGCGGCTCTCTGATCCTTCAACCCGTTGTTCAACGACACCTCAGAATGAGACAGGCCGAGGAAACCTACGAGTAGATATATTAAAGTATATTTTGGGATTATTTACATAAGTGTGTGCCAGTTGAAGAGCTCAAAATATTCTTTATCCTGTACCACCTCCTACTACCACTTCGGGTTGTACACTTAAGTACTAATTACGCTAATGTGTTGGGAATTAGGAAGGCTGAAATCAAAAAAATTTGGTTGAATTCGCATGGATTGAGAGGGGAAAACCATTTAAGAATAAACACTCTCAGTACACCCAACCGGGATTTGAACCCCGATACCCGCATCATCGGTAATCCAGTATGTGATGAAAGTGACGCCTTGTAGCATTCAGTTACCGAAGCGGATATTTGTAAGTTCATTACCAAACGACCCACTTCGGTGATCGTATGGTCTAAGGCACTACTCTCGCAATAGACTAGACTGCTGAAGACGGAGAGATCAGGGCTAAATCCTGGTCGGTTGTACAGAGGGTGATTTTCCACTCTCTTCACACAAATGCAGGTAAGTTTCCTCTCATTTAAACCTTTATAATGTGTAACACATTAGCGTGATTAGTATGTAGGTGTATAACCCAAATGGTAGTAAGATTCGATGTTAAAAAAAATTACCTAGCGCTCCAAGGCGGTAGTTGAAGGTAACAAGGAGTATTTCTTTTTCCAGAAGAAAGCCTGGGCCATATAATGATGGGCTGCCCGAGCCTACATTGAACCCACCCCCGTGGATCCAGACCATCACTGGTAACAGCGAGTTGGTCTCATTACCACTAGGAAGCTGTGACAGAAAGAAAACTATCTTACAGGCAAATTGTATAATGTTTTATTGTAATATGTTAGAACAATCGTTCGATTCTTACATGTACAGGTTAATATGGTGAACCAAATATAATCTTCAATTTTTATTTCAGAAACCTGCAAAGGGTTTGAAATAAGTTATCTTACCTTAGGTTATATGAAAGCTAGATTTAATATATTGTTTCAGATAAAATGTTAAATATAATCAATGGTGATAACATTCTTCAAACCAGCTTGAGGTGAAATATATAAATAATCAAATATTTTCAGATCTATATTATGTTTTAAAACTTGCAATTAGTGTTTTCATATTACTACCCAACTTGTCTTGCTTATAAGATATACTTTTATTAAGTTGCAATTAGTGTTTTCATATTACTACCCTGCCTGTTTTGCTTATAAGACTTTTATTAAGTTGAATTGTATTAAGAGTTCACTAAAATTCAAAATTGAATTCTTACACAATAAATCTGAAAAGAAAATTGAAATTATACCAGATTTAAACTAATTATTTCTAATCACTGCGTCTTATTGCCTGCTCATATTACGCGCATATATGATAATTACTCTAATGGGGTAGCGAGGGATGAGGAAGGAAGCGTTTTAGAGATAATCCACCAGAATTTGCGTGAAAAGAGAGTGGGAAACCGTTTAGGAAAACCGCCTTCAGTACACTCGACCGGGATTTAAACCCCCCGTCATCAGTATTCTAGTCCAACACTAGAGTTAGGACTTAGACCATTTGGCCACTGAAGTGGGTTTCAAATAATTAAAAATAAATAAAAACGCTAAGGGAAGTTATAAATATTTCCTCAATAATCCATATTTGCTGTGTGTATATTTTCACCTGTGGTGAGTAAACATTGATATAGAGACAGTCTTCAGACATCCTACAGGAGGATCCTACAGACGAGGCGTCCTTCACTCCTTCCCACGATGGAGCTCCTTGAGGGGCCTGGAATCATTTTAAAACACTTTATACAATTCACCTACAGAAAACTAAGATCATTAAGAAAATTAAAATTTGATATAAGAAAATAAACAAATAAAATATATTTTGAATAAATAATTTCCTTTTAACTTCCTTTATTTAACTTTTACTGTGAAATTTACCACTCTTATTTGATTATTATTCAACACCTCATTTAAATTTAGCGGTCTTATTTAGATATATATGTACATGAATCAATTAAAAATGCAAACTGACCTTGAATCTAAGCTCTTCGACAGGTGGTTCAGCGTATGGTATCCCTTGGAAACTATAAAAGGCTACCCCTGAAACAGTACTGCCAACTTTTCCTTGAATAATTCCCTGAGACAGCTCGACTGTCACACCCTAAATGAACATAAAGAGGTAAGAGGCTCCATAGACTTGTTGAGACTCAACAGAACAAATACTTGATGGGTGTGTTTTAACTAATTTATGCAATTATTTGATGAATAAAGGTATTAGCAAGCGTAGAACAAGTTGGAAACTTACAACATCAGTTTAGTATCAAATATATTTTGTGAGGTTGTATGAATTTTACTTGAACCATAACTGTGTGATTTTATTTATTACCTGTGAAGAAACATTCACCACCAACAAAAATGTAACAAGAAAACTTTGACGAGACTTCATTCTTAAGACTAGATTGATTCAACTACAAAATGTAATGGATAATATAAAGTCGGGTGATTAGTGAACAGAAATATGACTTATCCAATTTTGTTATCGTTTCAAGGGTGAACTTCAAACTACAACTGTTCAGTAATCAACTTAAAATATTCTCATTTCTACTATCGATATTATGTAAAGTGTGTAAACAAGCTATTTGGCACAATACCAGTGTTACCACACGTCCTATTTTCTCCGAACACGTCCTCTTTAAGCTTAACGAAGTAAATTATAAGTCAAGGCATTCAAAGCGATGTTTTTAACAAGTGTTAGTTGTACTTATTTCTATTTTGATATGTGTATAACCCAAACGGGTAGTAAGACACGGTGTTAATAATAATGATTCTATTTTGATATAATTAATTTTTTCCTCCAAACTCTTTTTACCCTAAAAATCATGCATTTTTATACTTTCAAAGAAAATAAACAAATTTTGTATCATGTCCCATTTTTTGCTATCTCAAAATATATGGAAACCCTGTACAAGGCAATGTTTGCTAAAAATTGATTTTCAAATTATGATCAAACTGGAAAGACAATTGATTAGACTTATTATTATATTGATAGCATTTTTTCATACATTATTGCAATTAGTAACGTAAAATATCTAACCAATGGGAATAGGATGAGAAATGTATTAATTTGAAATAACGACACCATTATTTCTCTAGAACTTTCGTAATTGTTGATTACTTGAACACCTATTCTCGAAATTCGGGATACTATTAATAGCTTTACCATTTAGATGAAATGTTGGGGAAATTAAGGGTTCAATTAAAAAAAAGCCCTCAGAACTCGTGTAAGAATGAACTGCATGCTTCACGTAGATTGATTATTATATTTACAAATTATTTCACAACTTAAATGACATATTTTATTGAGCATCTTCTATGGTTTTTATGTGAGGTATAAAGGAATATGAGACGTATTTACCAAATCCAGAGAGAGGGACTTATAACGTAAGTTGTAAACAAAGTTAGGACAGCACTAGATATAGGTGTTCAATGGTCATATCATATGTTCCATTGGCTTAAATTCAGTTAATGTGGAAGTGTAGGGAACAAGACTTATTATTTTTGAAGTTTTTATAGCAAAACAATATTTTGGTCAAAAAAGATCAAATAGTTCTCCAGTAGAAACTTAAAGTTTAATTTTATTCACATGGTGAACTCAACAATTCTTGAATGTCTGTCAAGGTCGTCCTGGAATTCAATGACAACTTTTTATCTTCGTTTAAACAAGTCTGTCATATAGTGCCACTATCCTCAGGACAGATATTAAAAAACTGTTGATATCACCATATGAAGAAAATTTTACTACATGTTGGTACTGGAGCAATATTTTATCTATTTTGCCCCAAAAATATGTTTTGCTATAAAATTGCAAAAACTTTGTCAATTTCTCACGTTCCTTATATGTTGTGTGAGGGATCAGATGAACTAAGAGCATTAATTTCTACACTAAACATGAGTGATTGTCTCACATATAACAATAGATGGAGGGAGAAGATGTCTACACTAAACACGAGCAGTTGTCTCACATATAACAATAGATAGGAGGGAGAAGATGTCTACACTAAACACGAGCAGTTGTCTCACATATAACTAATGGAGCGAGATGACACACCAAACATGAGCTATTGTCTCAGAGATAACAATAGATGGAACCCTTGCTCTTATGCATGTATAAGGGCGTGTACTTTTTCTAGTTTATGTCAATGAGCTATATTTGGCTTCAGTTTACGTATATGACATATTTTTCTTTACAATGTGTGTGTGTGTGTGTGTGTGTGTGTGTGAGTGCGCGCGTATAGAGTAATGTGTGTGTGTGTGTGTGTGTGTGTGTGTGTGTGTGAGTGCGCGCGTATAGAGTATCTAGGGATATAGTGTATGTGTATGAGCTAGCTCGGTCTTCAGTGTATGTATAGGATGTATCCTTGGCCTTAATGTATATGTCTTGATAGCTCGGGCTCTAATATATGTGTATGATCTAGCTTGGGCTCTCGTATACGTGTATGGGTTAACCCAGGTTCTAGTGTAGCCTATGTGTGTGGGCTTATATTATATGTATTACCTAACTCAGGATTTAGTGTATGTGCTTAGGGTAGCTCGGGATCTAGTGTACTCATATGTGTATGAGCTATCTCGGGATAAAATTACTTATGTTTGGGGCATAAAGATCGTCGGTGTATGTGTTTAGGTACCTTGGGCTCTCGTGTATATGTATGAGCTAGCTCGGGCTTCAGTGTATGTACATTGGCTATCTATTTCTTTGATACATGTATGTTATTAAAAGTTAACTCTATAATGTTTAGATAGTGTAGAAGTCTAGGTTAGTAACACCACCCATTGGAGCGCTGATACACATAACATAAATCAAGAAATCCCAGGTTGTTTAAAAAGCTGTTGGCCATTTTGTACTTTAGTCTACTTAAAATGTAGTTAAACGTGTATTTGTAGGTGCAATCCTTACGTTTTAGGGTTTATAATTAAAAAACAAGTTTTAGGTGAGATTAGCGCCTTAACAGTTTAATTCAAGGGAAATGTCACAATACTGAGAACAAAGTTAATTTTCAGAAACAAAAATCTGACTTTCCGCAAACAAATAATGCTATGTTTTAAAAGCATCACAGCACTATAAGAATAATGACAGATGGTTTTAGTGGCTAATATGCTTCATAACTGCCATTTTTATAAGAGCTACCACGATGAAAGGATATTGCTCTTCAAGTAGACAGGCCTCCTTTAAATACTTCTCTCTATATCTCTTGTGCGCTGCGTTTTACTTCTCTACCGACCTACCCACATATTTACACTAATGGGATAGGAATTGTGATGGTATAATTTAGATGAAATGCACTTACGTTCACGCGGAGAGAGCGAGAGAGTGAGGGAAACAATTTTTGAAATAGCATATGAGTACTCCCATCCCAGATTCCAAACCTGATTTCTCCGTAGGAAGTAAACCAGTTTTGATGAAACTGACTTCTCCTTTCCACGCAGTCACTGGTGAGGATTGGAATTAAATACCAACGTTAAAACATTTTAATGTGGGGATTCAAAGGAACGCGAGATAAGGATAGTATTTTTACAGTTTTTATGTCTAAAATCCATTTAGCCAAAACAGATAATATTATTTCTGGAGTATATACGTAGGTATAGTTGGATTTTCCACGCAAAGTAATTCCAACTGTCTTTAATATGTTTTAAGAGCATTGTGACATCTAAATAGAAATTATGAGAAAACGTTCTGTTCAAATTTTATGATGCTTACGTTAAATATAAAATAAATTTTGGAAATACTAAGTGTAAAAAATTAATCTATTGAAGCAACATTTTATTTGTTTTGGACAAAAAAAAATTATTATAAAAACTCCACAAATATATAGCTTAAGGAGGCCGCCTCGGTAAGCGAGAAATTTCCACGCAGATGTTCAGCTCCAACGCTATATTTAATTCTACGATGCGTTATGTCAAAGTATAGTTCACACCAAAATACATTCAAAATATTCCAACGGGGTTCTTTAACAATCCTGTATTTTTAGTTGTATTAACAGATAACAACTATGTGAAAATGTAATATTAGCTCATTTTCAATTACATTTTATGCATATTTGCGAAGCTATGAGACTGGGTATGGTGAAAAGGAATTCTATATTAACTATCCTTCCTCTAGCAAATACAGTAGTTTTTTGATAGGCTCACAACAGAAAATTGATATTTGAGAACAAGCAGAGAGCTTCCCTTCTTGAGATAAAAAGTTTCGTAGTTTTCTTTTCCCTGTTTCTTATTGACATGACAAAGCGTGGTTGAAGATGGAGGTCAAAAGGGAGATTATACAGAATAGAGAAGTAGTTTCATAAAAAGACAAAGACCATTGTATTTAAAATCATGTGATCTGACAACAATTAATACCTTCTCACTGACAGAGGCAGCCGCCCTAACTATCCTTTGCCTCCATTTCCTCTCATATTAGTTTTAATTTAAACGTAATAAATATTAATAGTTCAGTTTCCTGGAGCTGCATATCAGATTACTAAGGAGGTTATTATGTACTTATAAGGATATTTTTAAGAGAAGTTTAAGTAACATTCCAAATTACTATTGTTCGGGAAAGACTCATGCACATTCCACTTTACTGGTATTGAAGATGGTGGCACTATAAGTGTATTAGAAAAAAAGCGTTATGCACATGAAGTACTACATTTAGGTAGACTCTAATAAAAGGACAATTTTCCATGAATGGGTAGGGAAAGCTGCAAAAAACTTGAATTTCCTTTTACGTTTAACATAGGCTCATATTAAACTAGATAACATCTTTCTTCTTTACATATAATTTATAATATCTCATCAAGTTTATGAAAGTAAAGTAATTTTCTTTCTTCTTTCTCTTACAACAAGAACAACACTTTTTTGTTGTATCTTTTCTTCTTCTAGAAATGATCTAAAAAAAGCAGTTTATCTCTCTTCTCCTCCCACGTATGTGTTTTTGCACTTCTGGCATCATTCGGTAGCAAGTGTTTTTTTTTTATTTAAGTGGTTCAAGCTAGAAACATTCAAGACAAGTGGCTTCATGTAATTTCAACGCACACATTACAACCGAATTTTCAATGTTTTTCGTGTTTGCAGATGCCAATACGCTGATAAAACAACGTGTATATTATAACAAAGATGTAATCACCTCTCTGGAATTAATTCTTCTTCATTTAGTTTAAAATGGGGGCAGTGGTAAATTGCTCACGGTTTTTTACTTACTTTTTTTTTGTGTGTGTGTTTGTTTCTTTAGTCTGGAAGTTTAAATTGTGTGGGTAGAGTAATAAAGGTGTAGTTGAGCTCGAGGGAATGTGAAGTATAACGATTCTCTAGTCGGACAATATATTACGTTGTTTATTTCATCCAAGAAACAATACAGCCTGGATATCGAACTAGACTAACACCTACTACTTGAGCGAAACTGACGACATGGTATAGAATTATGTTACCATAATCAAAATCTAACTGTTTTTTCACCACGCATTGGATCAAATTCACAATGTATCATCCTCAATTAGATTCAGGCAAATCATCTCATTTCAAATTTCACCTCCAACTTACCCGTACAGTGCTATGTCTGATATCTCAGTTGCTAGAGAACACGTGCAAAATACTTGTGAGTAATCATTATCGTGTTCTATTTAATAGCTCGTTTAGAATAGAGAGTAAATGTCTATAATTTGTGAACACCTTCTATAGTGTTCCGTTTAATTTCTCAGTTAAAAGAGAGAACACGTATATAATTTATGACTAATCACGGTAGTATTCTGTTTGGTATCTCGTTTAAAATAGAGAACACAATATGTCTATAATTTGTGAATACCCGCTATAGTGTTCTGTTTATTATATCGGGTAAAACGAGAGAACACGTATAAATAATATGTTGTTGTCTCGCCATAATGTTGTGTCCATTATTTTGTTTGCTACACAAGAGAGAAAAAGCTTAGGTAGCTTATGAAAGCCCGTTATGGTCTAATATCGTAGTGGCTACACAAGATGAAAATAAATGGTACGGAACACCGCACGGACTTTCTCGATCTACTGTTTAAAAATGGAGATATTGTAATATATGTGAAACTAAATAGTATACACTAGCAAACCCAAGCATAAATTGCACTATACTTAAGTAAAACATTTTTTGAGTCGTGGTTTTAAATTTTATATTTTTATTTTTAAAGAATTAATGTCCTCATTTGTATGTTTGGACCAATAAAAAAGATTAATATTGGGTCCACAAGGGTCCACACTTCGTATTAAAATTTCGACTTCCGATCGACATTTTATTAGGTGTTGCACATCTTCAGGTCAGGCCATTGATATTAAATTCCTCATTTATAAATTTTGACCAATAAAAAATGTAAATATTGACTATTGAGTCTAAAATGGAGATAGATCACTGTTGTACAAACATTTCTCCTAAGAGGTTTAAGGAAAAATAACATAAACTTTTTGAGAGACTTATATTTAATTACTCTATGGCATTGGAGAATTATTGCGTTAAAAC